>JAZHYW010007590.1:0-40020 GCA_037355805.1 Ixodes ricinus
ATTTAGTACGAGCTCGAGGTATGGCGGCGTTAAACAAGTCGTGTCAACATTCAGCCGGAGAGAGCTTCACCAACCAAATCCAGCGATTGCAAAGTTCGGGATACCCTGAGTCCATCTTGACGGATGTGGCAGAAAACATATTAATGCATGAAGAAATACAAGACCGAAGCAAAGAGAAGAGGAGCCGACCAGCCATAGTGCCGTACATCCATTCCATATCACATAACTTGAAAAAGGTAGCCAGCAGGTTTGATGTCAGGGTGGTGCTTTCTGCACCTGACAAGTTGAAAAGGCTGTGTCCGAAAATCAATTCTCAACACGACAAACAGGACAAATGCGATGTCAAGCATGTTAATAAGTTTGTGAACTGCCTTAGAGGTGTAGTATACGAGATTTTATTCTCGTGTGGGAAGGTGTACGTGGGTCAGACTGGCCGGTGTGTGAACATGAGATTAAGAGAGCATGCACTGTCTCTTAAGTCTTCACCGGCGGGACATCTTGCCCTACACGTACGTGATTGCAAGTGTACTCCCTATACCATCGAACAACAATCCTAAAGCAGTTCAGTGATCAAAGAACAAGTGAAATGTATGAGGCGCAAGTCGTAGCAGCTAAAGGGGATACATGCATCAGTGCACCGTCGGTAGCCTTATCGGCGAAGGAATTGCGCTACTTACAATATTTTGTGTGAGAACTTCGTTTGACTAGATTAATCTTCAGAGTCCTCTTTTTCCTCTTTCTTTTTCTTTGTTTCATTTAATTGGTGTAGGTTTTCATTTGAACTTTTTAGTGAAAAGTTTTAATTTTACCGTATTTTTTTCTTATTTCTTAATTTTGAAGTCAAAAATAATTGTTGCTCTCTTTCGGTTTGGTTAGTCTTCTTTTAATTTCGTATATGTCCTTACACTTCAGCTTTATCTTCCTTTTATTCTTCACGAAATATCTGTTGCGAGTCAGCGCCTGTCCGTGTCTGTGTCTTCCACTTGTCCTCGTCTTTAGCGCTACTTTTAATTTTGTGTGGTCCATCTTTCTGGGAGGCGTATGTTGATGCGATGGGATTGTTTGGACAGGTTCGCCATTTCACATAAAAATAAAATTTGGTCAGGAGTTGAAAAGCGGAAACTATTCAGCAGTCTAGAGTCGTAAATTTTTCTAACGGTAATTACTTTATATAGGACAAATAGGGGCTTTGTATGAGCCACTTAGTGTTCATTGGCAATGTAACGGAGCATTTTTTTAAGTAACTCAAGCTTTTTAATATTCATTCGAGTAGTCTTCCCCCAAATAAGATGACAGTAGTTGATGTAAGACTGAAATAGTGAATAGTAAATTAGTAGTTTAACATTAACTGGAAAAACAGAGCGACAGTGGGACATGATTGCAAGCAGCTTTGAACAGCTCCTTTACGAGATAATCGAAATAGTCATTCCACAAACGATGCTCAGAAAACATTATTTCCAGCGTTTTAGGGCTTTTGACTAATTCAATTTGTGTAGAACCAATTGTAAGATTGTTGTCTGTAGCTACAGCCTTTCTTTTTGGTCGAAAAACAATAGCCTTTGTTTTCTGGATGTTGCTCTTAAGGCCATTGCTGTTGGACAAGATAAAAAAACAGGCTAAGGACATTATTTGCGTCGGCTATTAATTTTCCAACTTTCATTTGAGCAAGAAATAGGCGTGTATCGTGAGCATATATTATATATTATATTTTGTTTATTGATGTTGACGATGTCGTTAATATATATATTAAATAACATAGGATTAAGAATACTACCCTGGGGGACACCCCATCGTATCTTAAAAAAACGCGATGTATGACCATCGCCACAACATATTGAGTACGTTGCTCAAAATAAGAGCGCAAAAGGGATAGGGGTACGCCACGGACACCGAAGCAGTATAGTTTATATAATACCATTTTGTGGTTGATGAAATAAAATGCCTTACTAAAATCTATAAATATGCCACGGGTGAACAATTGATTTTCTATGTTTTTCAAAATAATTTCTTTTTGTTGATGTAATCCAGATTCTGTAGACTTTTCTTTACGGAAACCAAATTGACAATCCGTTAACACAGAATGCTTATTAAAGAAAGAGTTTAGGCGTTTTAAAATAATTGTTTCAAGCCTTTTGGAAAATATTGGAAGTATGGAGATTGGATTGTAGTTCGTACAAAGCGAAAACAAATCAAAATTTTGTTTTAAAACTTTAATATATACGTTACGCTTATGTAGTACTAGTATTATGATTCTACTTTTTAACTTTAAGTTCGCAAGTAAAAAGACTTACGACGCACGGAGAGGTTTAAGATCTTTAGAGTGTGAACACAATACGTAAGAAGATGTAGAACGTATAATATACCCTCCTTATTCAATAAACTACCAGAGTCTTTACAGGGCAACTCCGCTCAAATCCGAAAAAATTAGGCTTACTTGTGATTCCATTTCACAAAGCACTAAACAGCTCTACGTCTTCAGATTCGCGAAATGTGGAATATTATTTGTGTAATCTCAATTTAAACATCAGCTGATACCGAAACCGAAACTTCGGTTGCGTCAATCAACATTGATCTCGTGTCATCAAAGTCATGGCCACGTCACGTCGAGCCACGTGGTCTTGTGACGTTTGTGGGGGCGAGGTACAGGACACGCGACGCGGGCAGGTCGCTTCGCATGGCGTGGACGGTGATGGCCCGGGGAGAGGGGGAAGGGGAGAACACGAGAGAGTAGAAGGGGGAGCGGAGAAACCGGACATGCGATAAACACGCACGGCAGCGCAAACTAGCGCATCCGCGTTACGGTGATCACGTGGACGCCGTAGAGCCAACACCGGGAGGAGAAACTCATGACGTCATCGTTCAATTTCGCTCTGAGAAGTAAAAACAAACAAAACGTGAGATTGACGTAGTCATGCCTCTGACGTAGTGGTTCAACGTTTGCCGCTCCAACTCCGTCGCATTGACTGCGCTGACGATTGCGCCTCACGTCGCACGCTAGTGTTGGCAGATTTCGGCGACTTGGCTCATTTGAAAGTTTGCTGGCCAGTTTATTAAATATATAGGCGGAATTAGATCGTAATATTTGACATGGGGTCTTCCTATTGGATATTGAAGAGGGCTGCATAGTTTTCTAAATATAAAAAAATGAAGCGGATTTGCCCTCTAATGTAACTAAATTCCGTAAGAATGCTCAAAAAATAACTAAAGCAATGGCACCACTTCCGTGTTTCTTAAGATTGTGAAAGGATTTTTTTTTTTTGCGAACTTGATGGTTTTTTATATCGGTGTTCTTTAGTGGCTGTTTTTGGACTAGTGTGCTATGTGCCCGAGTGTCTGCTTGGTCCCTCTTTTCCTCAATTATTGTTTTTTCTGTTGTTTCTTTCTGGCTTGTAAAATGAATTTTCCTTCACAGTGAAATTCTTACGTGTGTTCATATTCGTTGTATTTTATTTTCTTATTTCGAGCATATATTCGTTCTACTTTTGTTTGCATCGAGCATGCATACGTTCATGATGTCATATAACACCTGAGACTGTGGTGGAAGAAATTCCAATCTTTTTAGTAAAAAGTTTTCAATTTCTTCCACCACAGTCTCAGGTGTTATATGAGATGATTAGCTATCACCAGCTCGCCTGCACACTCACTGTCTTTTCATGCATAAGTTGTATTTTCTGGTTTACACCGAGCTCATTTGTACATGTCTGTTTGTTGGTTGCCTGGCCCTACGCTGACATGCAGGAGCGCTGCTTTTGTAAGCCAGTACAATGGTATTTGTAATTTGTTATTTATATAAATTAGTATTATTATCATTAGTAGTAGTAGTGGTAGTAGTAGTAGTAGTAGTAGTAGTAGTAGTTGTAGTAGTAGTAGTAGCAGTAGTAGTATTTACTGGCGGCTATGCCGCCAGTAAGTACTATACTGCTGCACGACTGCTGAGCGCGTGCTGAGGAAGTCATGTCATGGTTCTTTTGAAACGTGCATTCCACGCCATCAAGATTACCGGTCTTAGCAGCTTAGTTTTGTGAGCTTGTTCTGAGCATGCGCTCTTAACATCGCCTTCAAATATGGCGTCTAGTGACCCCCCCCCCCACCCCCACTACATTCTGTAGACTAGCTATTGGTTTTATACTGAACCATAGTTAAAAGCGCTAAAAAGACGTACACAAGATAGAAGACAAACACGGGCGCTACTCACAACTGTATTTGGTAAAGGAAGATGAAAGTACATATATATCATATATATATATATATATATATATATATATATATATATATATATATATATATATATATATATATATATATATATATATATATATCTGATACACTTATCGCTTTTTAGCGCTTTTAACCATGGTTCAATACAGTGAACACCAACTAGCCCAACAACAAGTCCTTTTATAGCTATAGGTTTGTTTTCCAAGGGTTAGGAAAGCATTTTGCACAGTCGCCTCGTAAACTTTTCAGGAAAAAGACATAACATCATTACTGCAACAGAGTATGGCTTCAATGTAAAAGAAAGACATTAAAAATGCGCGCAATTGTGCCATCAAACAAAACAATGCAACCTCGTTTTTTTTTGTTTTTTTTTAAAGATAGATTTTTTTTTCGCGTGCCCGGCAGCCCGCGGGAATCGACGCTTCGGTAAGATATGCGCAGACAGCCTGCGCAGTAGCCGATCATGCGCGGTGAAATTCGAACCCGCGCCGTGCGCAGCCACGTGCGCTAGGGGTGTTGCGAACTTTTGTCGAACCTCAGGGTCGAAAGGTTCGCCGGACCTTGACCTTTCATTAAAGTTCGAAGAAGTCCGACTTGTGGACAGCGTTGCCCTGCTTCAACATGAATATTTCGAATTTCAGGAAATAAATAATTTAGAAAGTAGTTTATTTTATATTTGATTAAAATGGTTACCAATGTTTCCACCATATAAAAGTGAAAATATGCGCTTTTAATACTTTCGTTAGTTAGTAATGGGAGCCAGTGATGCCAACACACCAAACAAATATTGCACTGTACCTCAACCAGGTGGAGCCAACTGGCTTTTTAATTTTCGCGAATGCGTATATACCAAAGTCGAACTTCAGTCGAACTTTTGTCGAACATCACCTTGAAAGCTCGCAAAAGTCGAACTTGGTCGAACTCGAACCTGAGCAGGTTCGCGACATCCCTAACGTGCGCGTTCGCGAAGTCAATTGCGATGGTCGAGGGTATCGCAATGTACGGCGATGGCGCTGCGCTCGCTGTCCAACCTCCGCACGTCGTTCTTGCGTTGACGGATTCGCTCGTGAATGTTGTTCGTCTTGCCGATGTCGGTTGCGGGGCACTCTCCGCATGGAATAATGTAAACCACGCCCTGTGCTCTTTCTTTTGGTAGACGATCTTTGGGTCTTGGCATGAACCTTCCCAGAGTGGATGCGGGCTCCTGGGCCACACGAATTCCTTCTTTTCCCAATCCTCACGAGAGCGCTTCGCTGGTCCCCTTTACGTAGGAGACGCTGATGCGCGCGACTCGATGGGGCTGTCTTCCTTCTACTGGCATCTGGTTTTGTCTGGCGAGACCTTGGCGTCTGGCAATGCGTTCAATGAAACTACTAAAGTAGCCATTTTTCTTAAGGTCTGCAATTATGATCTCCCTCCTTTCCTTTTATCAGTTTCTGACGAGCAGGTAGTTGTTGCTCTACGCAGGAGTGTTGAAACCACTCCTGCGTACAATGTAGCTCCAACCAAACAAAATCTAATTGCAGCAACCTTCTTTTTTTACTTTAATCTTTATTGATCCAGGCAGATTTTTGCCGAATATGTTTACTTTCACATCTGTGACTGACGACTTTCACTGGAATTACTCTTTTGCAAAATCAAGGTTTTGATTTTTTTTTGCTTTCTATAACTTTATTTTATGTATAGAATGCAAGGTAGAAAATAGAGCAAACAGAAACTGGTTCATTTCCTTGATATCATTGAAAGAATGCCCTTTACTTTATCTGACGCGTGACTCTGAACCCTTGTTAGTTTGGACTTCTTGTTCTGATCACAGGCTTCAGATGATCACAATAGCTCTCCCAAAATTACTTAATAGACTGACATTTTCCAACATATATATGTTGGAAAACATATATATGTTGTTGATCAAAAACATATATATGCTGTTCACGAAAAAGAATTGCAATTTTCATTTTTTGAGTAACGAATGATACAGTTATGCGAGCGTATTTTACCCCTGTACGCTTTTGGGATCCTTTTGGCTCCATGTTGTATAATTTTTAGTGTTCAACCAAGGTTTTGTTGCATTTATAAAATGTGTATGTATTTCTGCCATTGCTGCGACTCCTAGGGTGCTGGGGACCTGTCAAGCTGTCTTTCCAGCTTTAGTTTTCCCTCCAGCTCCCACCACTGGTAAATGGAAATAAAACGGTTATTAAAACTCAAACGACTACTCTTCGAAAAAAGGGTATCTTTCTGCGCGTTCGCAGTACTGCCTCCAGTAAGCAAACGCTCCTGTTGTCAGACAATGAGATGCTAAGTAAGTGGTGTTATTAAAATGCTGTCTGCAGTGTCCGTGTGAACAGCGTATAAACACACGCAACCGGAATGGCCTAGGACGCAGTAGCAACCAAACAAGCCATGTGGAACGCAGGATCACTCTGGTTCAAGATGATGGCGACTGAGACGCTACTCTTTAAATTGTTTATTTTTTTTCGTCATTCTTAAGGTTTTGCTTCCACTGAAATAAGCGCTTAGAACACGAGCGTAATCTAGTTTGTTTTGTTCAATCATTATCTCGTAATTAGTGATTAAGCTGTGCATGTTCCATAACGCTTTCCGGGGCTTGAGGGTGGTAGCGTGTTAGCGTGCAGAGCAAAATATAGAAATGGTGCACCAGATTCCTATAAATGAAAGCCCAACCATGATAGATAAATAAATGAAAATGTGAAAGTTAGGCAAATATCTCTAGTTAACAAAATATGCGCACAAAAAGTAAACAGACGGATAGAGAGAGAAAAAAAGAATGACCAGAAAACAACAAAAAATGAGTGTGAGACAGTTACATAGCTGCGTGATTGCACGGAATGCGGCCAAAGCTTGGAAACGAGGGGGTTTGATTGATGCACGTGCGTGTCCATAGCGAGGCGTGTGCGCAAACTCACGTGCACTCGCGCGGACAGAAGCGCATAATGGCTCACTCACACGCACCAATGCAGACGTGCATAAGGTCGGTCGCGCTCGCTATAGCACGCTCCTGCGGAAAGCAGACGCGATAGACCTTTTGCTAGATTACCCAAACACCAGGGAGCATCCGCGCAGTGTAGGTATAAACACGCGCTGCGCGTGCTGGCGTCCGCAACATCTGTAACCCTTCCAAAGCAAAAAAACCACAAACAAATGGCACTTTTTACGCGTGTTCATTAACGTCTTATGTCGGATATTTACTTCAAGTATTTCACTCAGAGAAAGCGAGCGCATGTAGCGCGTCTGTCCAAGTTCCCGGCATTGTCTTTGATACTAGGGCAATTTGGGAAAAAAGTTTATTCAACGGGTTTGAACACAAACACGAACTGTAGAAAGCTAGGAGCACGCGTCTACCTTTTTCTTCGGTGTATATAAGTATGCATATATGCATGTATCTATTATCAATTTACGAGGCGTGAAAGGTATCTCGGATACGGGCCTGCGTCCTTCTGAGATGACGAAATAACTCTAAAGAATCAAATAAATTGTACCAATAGCGATACCAAGAAACATTGAAATATTGCCGCTCGGGCCATTTTACCCACTCGCGTATTAAGGACACACTCGGCGTTAATATGCAAAGCGACTACCTCAAGTCCGACCTAATTGAATTTTCGTTTTGTTTTAGCGGTTAAAAGAAGCTTAAAATTAGGCTGAACAAGCAATTAGGTGCATTAGGAAATAGGAGCTGTAGAAGTAAGGTCGTGTGGTTTAAGGCGGGCAGGTATTATACGGAGTTTTAGTAGAGCCTTTCGATAACTCCGACAACAATAGACGATGCACACAAAAAGGTGTAGGCAGAGATTCGGGTATGTCTGTACCCTAGCTAACAAAATGGTTTACGAAATTGATAGGATAGATTCTCTAGTAGAATATGGTCTACTAAAACTCCCTATTATGAGAAAACCGAAGACACTTTCGGGTACTTCAGCGCAAAGCTCGAGTGCGAACCTTCGATAAATATTTTTTCCAACCATTACGGCAACGAAGCAGCGTGCCTCTGAGGCGACGCCTGTTATATGGGGCACAGGCACACAAAAACCATCCCGAAAATCAAGGAAATACTTCTACCTCACTGCTGTGCACTTCTTGTTCTGTCCAATTTGACTTTTTCTTTTTTCGACATTTATTGCGCACAAACCGCGGAAGGGTTTCACGTTAAATGCTCCAGGCAATAGCAGTTGCCACAGAATTTGCCAAATTTCTCACCTATGCGGCGTGCAAAGCCTCAGTCTCAAGGCCCATACATCATATAAAAAAAACACGGTTACCTGTGGACACGATTCAAAGATGTTCGAAACACGTTTGCTTGATACACATCACACACACACATATATATATATATATATATATATATATATATATATGCTCCCAACAAGTCTGCGAATAGTTTTTTTTTGTATTATTAACGCGACGGAATTGTTACACAGGGAACAAATTAGCCGCAAACACCGTACACAGACTGTCTCTTGCATGATGATTAAGCAGTGTGACCACGGCTTAACTCTGTCGATGTACTCTGGTCTTTTCCCAGAAACATATTTGATTGCAATTGTATTTGAGATACCGAAAATTAAGTAGTTAAGGAAGTATATATGTTCAATGAACGCATCAACCTGAATAAACGTGGTTTACAAAATACCCAAAGTGTTGTTGTTGTTGTCGTTGTTGCTGTTGTTGTTTTGTAACAACGTATTTTAAATATCAGTATTTGATAATGCTGTCCACTCCTGTTTTTTTTTTATTTGATATTTTGCCTAAACCGTACAGAAGTCCTTAGCTTATTGAAGAAAAAAAAACTCCCTGTAACGCCGAATTGGAGCGCAGCTCTCGAGGAGGAGGAGGAGGGAAGGGTACTCAGGGAGGGTATACCCCTCCTCCTCCTCCTTCTCCTGCTCCCCTCATCCTTCAATCTCCGGGGGGGTCACGTGACCTGGGTGTCACGTGACCTCGGGCGGGGGGGGCTTGCGCGGTGCATGTCCCAACATGCACCTCGCGGTTACGCCGACGCCGACGGCGACGCCGCTCAAGCCGGAAACGGTCGCCTAACATCTGCGCTCTAAAAATGTTAAAAATATGCAGGTGTGCAGTTTCACACCGAATAGCACATTGTTGCCACAATCTGCGACACGCTTACGCGAGGATCGGTTGTCGCGGCTTTGGTTTTTCACAGAGGAGGCTATGAATAACGCGGCACTATTCGATCCGAACCCCTCCTTGCACGTTTCTAGAACGTGTATTACGTAAAGGTCCCGCTTCAGGGATAATTACAGCTATGGGCACCGAAAACGTAAGACACGCAAGGAATGGCGACTATATGCGGTGTTTTCTGCGGCGACAACTGCGCTGACTTTGCCTGTCTTAAGAAAAAGTAGTATTGTACACGTTACTGAAAAAAATAAAAAGTAACTGATTACAATCGCATTTCCTATTGATAAAATTATTCACTTAGATTTCTCGACTACTTAGGAAGAAATGTAATCGCCCGTTACTTGAAAAAGTAACAGCGACATTATTATTACTTTAGATTTTCGAAACAACAGTTATCTACCAGTTTAAAAACTAGTTTTTTGTACATGTCCGCTGTATTAGAATCACCAAATTATAAATTATTTATTCTCTTAATGCACCAATTTCGGTAAACCTTCTTCCTGTAAAAGAACAAAGTAGTAAATGTTACGAGTAATCTTAGTACTCCCAAACATAGTCAGATCGCTCTCGTGATTACTTCCCAATAAATGTAACGAAAAGATTACGAAAATACTCCAAAAAGTAATCGACTACGAATAATTTTATTTCTTGTAATCTGCACCATACAAAGTTGAGAAGGAGTGAACAGAAACGAGTCATTTCCTTTCCTCAAAACGTACTTCGTCATGCGTGCCAGACAGTCGTCACTACTTATAAGCAGCGATGCACATCCTCGAGGGACCTAATTGTAGTAAGGATCTCGACTGTGACAGGCACTGTTTGAGTCGTCGGTGAAGGAGAGGAGATTTCTATTCCGGAGTCTTCTTCGCCAAGGATTAACCTACGTCGGCGGGATTCTCCCTCCGGACAATAATCCTGACCGCTGTCTTCCCGGCGCGATGGATTCTGCTGCTGGCATGGGATTAGGGCGGCTAATCTCACCCGCAAAAGGCTGGGCTGCCTCAGTGCCTTCCCTCCTAAGGAACTTTCCATAGACGATGATGTGCAACAAGACTAGACTACAACCGGGCGGTTGAAAAAGGGGCTATGAAGCGGCGCGTTTGGAAAAGAGTGTCGTCGCTGTCAACGATAGAGTTAAAATAATTTTACGTCGTTGATTTGACGACGAGCTTCCGAGCGTTAAATCTTCGGCCTACACCGACACACAGTTTCCAGACAAAGCCCGCTCTGCCCACACCAGATGTCAGCACTGCGCGTGCGCACAAACCAAATTCGGGAGGAGTGAAGTGTCTGCGCCTAGGCAATACCGACAGCAGCGCAACCGCAGTGGCGTGGCGTCAGCGAATTGAGTTGGTCTATACTTCGTTTAACCTGAAGTTCGACACTTCGATTCGATGGAGGACACATCAAGTGGCGCCATTAGTGAATCGTCACTTTGGTGCATCCAGATTTTCTGCCAGCGACGAGTCGATTTCGCCACCCGGCTCCAAGATCCACTCTCCGCTCGCGCAGAATATGCCCGCGAATCCGCAAGCGTAAACACGCCATGAGTGAGACGGAGCGCTCTGTCCGTGTCTTCCTTCATCTGGTCCGGCGTTTTTTGCGCTGTTTTCATGTTCTGAAGTATGTCGTACCAACTCGCCCAAGCTTCAAATTTAGCAAGATTTATGTTCGAAGCGTACAAATGAATGAAGCAAGCATGCGTCCAAACGTGCTTGAGGCCTGTCCGCAGACACTTATATTATCACGCCTGCAGTGAACGCCTTGTCTTTTGCGTACGAGCCTCGTGACTGCGACTTCAGTGAAGTGTCGGTCTCATCGTGCGACTTAAAGGCCGACGACCAGACTCGAGATTCTGCAAGGCAGAAGATCCTCCTCACCACAGGGAGGTGGAAACAGTCAACGGTGGAAAGGGTAGAAGGGGGAGAGGAGGAAGCGAGGGGAAAGTGGAAGGCGCGAACTGGTCATCGGTCTTTATGTGAAGTGTCGGCCTCTTCGTGCAACTTAAAGGGATAAAAGAGTCATAGTACAGCCCCAGTCTCAGGGTAAACGACGAAATGGTTAAAGGGATACTACGACGAAATTTCGGCGCTCATTTTTCGGTCTATATGCGTTCAAAAGAGCAGTATCACATGGAACATACCAATATATTGTTAAAAAAGTCTCGAAAAGGAATTTTAAACCGAATTAAACGATTAGCAAAGAGCACCTGGTGGATGTCGCTAACGCCTCGTTTGTAATGCTCGTCTAGGAACCTTGACAGCTAGTGACGTAAGTCGTCTCGCCTCCGGCCACGACGAGAGAAGGGGGAAGGAGGAACTTCCCTCTTCCCGAAAATCCCCTTTGTGTGTCGCAGAAGTCGCTATTGTCCCCCTACAAGATTACAGAAGATTAACCCGTCACTCGAAATTCGCACAAAAGCAGCCGCTTCGGTGGCTGGAACGACTAGGCCATCCTCTCGACGTCAGCCTCGCCGTAGCTTTGCTCATCTTGAGACGACCTACGTCACGATTGCGTTGGATGTCACGTGCTCTAAGCTGGGCCTTCTCCGAGCACTTGCCAGAATGGGCCGTTTATAACGAAAAATTCAGCCACCAGGATCAAAATACAAACGTGCGATTGTCATTTACGGATATTGTGGATCATATTCAACCTAGTTTTGAACACGACGGGAATATTTCAAATTTCGTTGAAGTATCCCTTGAAGTGTCAGTCTCATAGTGAAACTTAAGTGAAATGTCGGTCTCATCTTGCAGCTTAAGAGGTGTCGTTTTCATCGTGACGGTGTTCTGCGTGGCCATCGGCTGTATTCGCAACTTTCAGCGATGGTGGTACCGCGTTGTGAGAATCGCGCACCCTAGCTCCTGGATGATTGGCCTCATAATAAATGGGCTTGCCTACACCTTCCTGGCGTGAAAAAATAAAGTAAGGCTCAAATACTGCTCGTATATAGTAAAACTACAATTACTTACGCGTCGCAGACCCAGCACCGTACCGCTGTTCTACGACGATCATCCAGATGACAGCCATTTTGATAGGCACCACTGCGCCCCCTTAAGGTCGTGAAAGTTGCGAATATACGGGCACCAGCAAATGCGACGATGGTTTTTATTTATTGTTTTTACAACTTTCGGCGGCACAACATACTAGAAGGTCGGTAGGTTGCAGCAGGGATTAGACCCCTGTCAGACGGGCTAGTTTAGTGTCACTACAAGTTAGTGCACATCAACCCGTCGAAACACAATCCAAGTGTGTTGGTGCTGCACGGGAAAACTTAGTGTCACTCCAAAATGATGGCAATGACGATGGATAAAGTAATGGGCACGCATTCTTTCATAAATTACTTCGTCGTCTTATTAGAAACACGTTACCACGCATTGTTGCGCTAAGTCACGAGCATTACTTCAAATTTAAATCCAATTTGATCATTACGATTAGCCATTACGAGCCACTGATACACGTTCGCACGCCGGTACGATGCTCATCTATACTCTCTTCATCCTTATGATGTACCGCAGGACAAGGCTACAAGCGCGAGCTCCTTGCTCTAGGGCACATCTCGGCGGCACAAGCTCTCGTGCGTTAAGAGTAGCCCCCAACGCTACGAGCCTCGCGCTTCTAAGCCTTGTCCGCGGTACAACATAAGGTGAAACGGAGTATAGATCGAAATGAGCAGAAGTAGGGATTGAAACCAGGATTCCTGGGTTCTGCAGCGCGAGCTTTCGCTCCGCGTGCTCCGAGCTGGTGTGCGCGAGCCCACTCGCCACTCGCCACAACGAAACATCATAGGGTGTGTGGAGTGACGAGCTGGAGGGCGATATCCGCGATGTTGTCCAGTGGAAGCGCGTGGTTGGGGCACTTTTCTCCGTGAGAGCCCAACGCCTTTCAGATGAGAGGCAGCTGGACCTGGATGTCGACGCACAGGCAAGAATTTCGAGTGACATCGATCAGCAGCTGCAGGCCAATGCCTTCACCATAGCCGCTCTCATGACCGACAACCTACCCGTGATCAGTCGAGAACGGTGGACTTTCCAGAGGAACGAACGGTGGTTCGAAGACACCTTGCCCCATTTGGACGAGTTCCATTTCAAGCAAGCCTTTCGCGTCTCTCCCGCCACCTTCAGATTCCTGGTGGAGTCTTGCAGGTGCCTCCTGGCCGTCGCTGGCCGTCGCGCAGGCGCTAAGGCTGGAAACTAGATTAGCCGCTTGTTTTTCTACAATGCACTACTTTCCTGCCAACAGAAAACAAGTGCGCATCTAATATTACTCCTATTAAAATAATACTAATTTTACGCAGCGTTAATTTCTTCTAACATTTTTACTCCTTGAACACTGCTATCGAGATTACACACTCGGTCTACCGGAGCGAGCGTAGTGTGCTCCCCGAAATCACTTCATTGTAAGTGTGTTCTTCGGGCAGGGCTGGGGATTGAGCTCAGGATCACTGGGTTCTCCAGCGCTAGCTTCTCTGCACGTACTCCAATCTGGTGGGCCCTAGCCCACTCGGCCACCGATACCCCTTAACAAAGACACGTTAAAAAAATTAGACGTTTACAATTCTCTGTAATGCCGAATTGGAGCGCAGTTCTTGAGGAGGAGGGAGGAAGGGTACGAAGGGGAATGTATGCCAGCTGCTCCCCCTCCGTACTCTCCCATCCTCCTCTCCTGTTCCCATCCCACTTAGCGTAAGAATTTCGCTAAATTTCCCGCTAAATTTAGCCGGGAAATTTTCCCACTGAATTAACGTGTAACGTCACATGACACGTCATCTGAAATTTTAAGGGTGACGTCACGTGACGTCACACGGGTAAAATTATTCCTCTAAATACAGCGGAAATATTTTCCGCCAAACTTAGCAAAAACATTTACCGCAAAATTTAGCGGGAAAATTTTACCCTCGTGACGTCACACGTGACGTCACGTGTGACGTCATTTTGGGAAACAGCCCTTAATGCAACGCGCGGTTACGCCGACGCCGCTCAACTCATAAACGGGTGCCTAGAAGCTGTGCTCTAAAACAACGTTACCTTAATGAACGATATTTACGCCATTTGGATGATTCTGATCGATCATCGCAAGCCAAGATAAAGAATGAAGCATATCCAACTTTGGCGTTCCGCTTCGTTCCACGGAAGTCTACGAGGAGGCCCTGACACTGCATAATCAGATCATAATTATCGTGTTGTCTCGAATAGTTACATGCTGAAACAAAAGTAGGCTCTATCATTCTCTGCTAACCAAGATAGCCATGAATGACTGACTTTGTCGTCGTCTTTTATCAATTCACCGCTGCCCTAATCTTGATTCAGACCAGCCTAAACTCCAAGTCCTGCCCACTATTTTTTTGCAATGCCACTCTTTTACATGTCGTCTCTTTCACGAATTTCTTTTTCTTTATAAAATAAAACTTACGCCACGCTTTTGGTTTCTGTGTTGCTATCTTTAACAGCTGAAACACTCCTATTGATGCCACGCACTCGATCGAGCGAAGTGAGTTCGTCAAACTCACTCCAAGCCAAGTGTGTTCCTCCGGAAGGAGCCGTGTGGCACACTACAGAAATGACACTAAGGGCGAAGTGCACTCGCTTGTAGTGACACTAAACTAGCCCGTCTGACAGGGGCATTAGACACAATTTAGCAGAGCCTACGGCTCAATAAGTGAGCATAAAGGTGGTGGCGAGTGCCTTGGAAAATAATGCGTCACGGTAAGGCTCAAATTGCAATTAAGCGCGTGCTGTCGAGTCGTTAAACACTTACACTTCGCCGCTCCTTAACATGCACTAACAGCAATTGATCTTCCCGCTGTACGAGCACTCGCATACGGTCGACACTCGGTGCAACTATACGGCGGCTTGCGCTCGTGTTTTCTTTGAGGTTATTCACGTTGAGGTAAGACAACATACAACAACGTTCGAGACGAGTGTATGTGTTTTTTTGTGTGTGTCTGTTTACGTTTTACTGTTTTATTACCTCCGCCTCGGGCTAATTATCACATTAATGCTCAGAGCTTTTTTTTCTTATTCTATTTGTATTATGGTGCATTGTGCATTGTATTTTATTCCGACATATTACGCTCCTTTTGTTTTTTAAAAGTGTAGCTCTCGGGCGCCCGTTTCCGGCTTGAGCGGCGTCGGCGTCGCCGTCGGCGTAACCGCGTGGTGCATTACGCGAAACGTCCCATAATGCACCGCGGAAGGGGAACCAGAGGGACAAAGGACAAACACAAATCTCCAAACAGAGCTAGGTGACTGCTGCGCGACCAAAAAATCCCCCTGGTCCGGGTATCGAACCCGGGACCTCTCTATTACAGGTGGAGCGCTCTACCAACTGAGCTAACCAGGGATTAGACGTCAGCAGAGCAAACGGGTTTTATCAGCTGCCACCAGTCTAACACCAACAAGGGTGAAGCTTGCAAATTAAGGTTATGATTCTAATGCAATTAAATGCAAAGGTGAAAGCCAGCTGGACAAGAATGACGAAAATAATCCCTAAAGAAGGGGAACAAGAGTGACAAAGGACAAACACCAATCTCCAAACACCCCTAGGTGACTGGTGCCCGACCGAAAAAATCCGGGATTATTTTCGTCATTCTTGTTCAGCTCGCTTGCACCTTTGCATTTAATTGCATTATAATTATAGGTTGGATTAATTTGCTCAATTACAATGCCCGTCAGAAGGAGAATATATTATTATCAGATACACTCGCAGGAGTTAACCAATAAATACTTCACCGCCATGCACTTGGAACATCAATCATTAGTCTTCCTTTGCCAGATCGGCCAAAAAGAATAGCCGTTGAACCCATTCGTATTGCTTCAAAAGCAATAAAAGTTGCCATTCCCCCTTGAAGTCGCAAAGAAACTGCGAAATGAAACGGGAATAAAATAACAGTATATATGTTATATTATATTCATACGGTAGACATGCGTTATCATAGAAAAAAGATGTAAACGTTTTCACCTCTCGCCATGGTGATTAGGACGCGGTTTCACAGACCCTTCTTACGTGATAAAGCAAAAAAAAAAAACTTTAATAATTGTTGGCATGCTTAATTTTTTTTTTTACGCATGGGCAAGAGATTGATTTATGGTTTGCATCCAGAGGGGGAGTCTTGCCACCTCTCCTTCCTTTCCCGCGACACAGATCTGCGTCACAGAGGATGCAGCACAGGTGGCGAAACTCCCGTTCCGGACGCCAATTCTAGTTCCATCATTCGACGCTTGGTGTCGTCTCTATGTGAAAGAGGTCCATTATTTGTGCATTTATGATAGTTAGCTACGAATATTGTTTCACTGCAAAGTTCAAATTATAAGTACGGAAGCACTTCGAAGGAATCAATATATACATAAGTGGGTTCTTTATCGTTTTATCATTCACTTTTTTACAAAATATTTTCTTCTTTTTTTTGCTTTTGCTTTTTAGACATGCGCACTATGTTCTCGTTGTGACGTCGACGTTCCTTTTGGATGCAATCTACCCCTCACATAAAGGAGTGCTCAGAAAACATGCGTTTTTTCGACGCCGCTCGAAAAAGCGTCTTAGATTAAAAAGAAAAATTAAAGAATTCCACATTGATCATACGCGCTCCTCTATGCGTCGCACACGGGTCCAGAGAAGCCGGCGCCCCAACGTTCGATCCACGTCGTTGCTTCCGGTTGTTTGAACCCACTTTCGGCCTTTGCGAAGAGTTCCGACAGAAGGGAGGATATGGTCGCCCCCCGAGACTACATAGCTTCAAACTCCTTCACTTATTTTTGTTGGATCGCTACTATCTCCCCTACGTTTCCTTTGCCATGAACCGCGGCTCACACCACGAGTCATCGGAGCCCAACCCGACGCCGTGTTAATGGCACGTGACCCATCGGCAAAGGCACAGCGACGCGCAGGGCATGAAGTCACGTGGTCCGATTCAGAGGGCTGGATTGGCTGGAATTGCTCGTAGCGGCCGTAACGGTTTACGGGAAGGGTGAAACAAAGTAGGGGCGTTCAATTCAGGCCTGCAAATGAGGAGTTCGCTGCTGGAGCGAAGGGGCTAGTCCGGGCTTCGTCGAATCGGCGTTCCGCAAAATGCGGGTCGTTCAACTTCTGAGCCGTAAACGAGTCGATGAAAGGACCTTGCGCGCCTAGTCGAAATTATCGATTGGTTACAAAAACAGTCCTCGTTGCGTCCCGATTTGGAATTAAGTGGAGATGACCTTCGTGCTGTTTTTTAGGGATGGCTTAAAATTCTAATGTATTGTCGGAAATACAGTAGTTAAGGCTAACCGATCATTGGCCGAAATAACGGGTTCTATCCGCAGTAAAGTTTCGTGATACAAGCTGCACCGCACTACGAAAATTTAGTAATCACTCCAATAGCGCAAACAAACCTCGAAAGATGCCCCTGGCTGGAGTTATAAGAAGTAGTATGGCCTGATGCTGGGCATAATATTCGTGGCGCCGTAAGGTGATGGATTTGTCACCCCCCCCCCCTCAAGAATGCAAAAAACATGGCGGGGAAGGGTGCTGTCGAGCAAAAAGTAGTAGCGCATTCTGGTTCATGTTGAACGTCCATCAGAAGCTCTAGTTGTCAACAAAAAAAAGTTAAATGATTAGTGCGTGCATTGCTCCTGAATCTCGAGTATTCCTTCCGATAGCAACTTTTTAAGTGGAATTGTCACAACTATTTAATAAGGTGCGATAGAAACCGCGCGTAACTTCAGCCTCTGTCACACCGTGCTCACATCATAAAAAAAGACACGATGTTCGTGGTCGACGTGGTGACAGTATCGTTTACGGACGCGCGTCAAGGTTGTTCGAAATAAGATTGGTCCGTACATACGTACGCTTGGAACATGTCCGCAGTAAGTGTTTGTATGACCAATGTGACCGGTCCGTCAACAAGGAAGAAACAGGCATCAGTCAGTGTCCTACAAACTGCTATTTTTGTCAAGTATCAGCGGTATGACTCTTGCTTTAGAGAGCACAAACATTCTTTAAAGCAGAACCTCTCAATCACTGTCTTAAGATGGGTTCACACTGATTATACTTCGTACAAAAATGCAGACTGAAGACATCAGTCACCCCGATATTCGTGGTTCGAATGCCAAGGTCCATGTTTCTCCTTGAGCTCGTTGCCATGCGGCATTCGAAACACGGATTTCGTGGGGACTTGCGTTCGAATCTGTTTTGCAGACTGTCTTTGGTACGATGTACCAAAGTTTTGTTCGTGAACAGGCACTGCTCGTGCAATGACTACGACTCACAAATGACAAGAAACAGCCAGTGGTGCTGCGATTAAATTCCAAAAAGTTTATTGGAGATGAAATCGGGCGAACAATAGAGAAAAGTAGTGTGCGCGTTCCCTCGCCGATCGATATTGTTTCCCGCTTCTACGGCGTTGATGACTGCAACCGCTAGCGTCTGTTTCCACTCGGCAAAACGCCGTTTTCAGAGGCAGTTGCTATAAGTACAAGAATGTCTTGTAATCGCAAACTCCTGCCGGCTTCTTTCCCAAGTTGGAGCTGTTCTCGGTCCATTACTCAGCGTTAACGTCGACAAGAGCAAGTTCACATTTTGCGACGAAAAGGCAACAAAGCAAAATACGCTGAAACCACCACGTTGCCGTTGTCCAGACCAAATTTCTGCTAATGTTTTCTCTTCGCTCCCGGTCCGAGCTACACCTCCTCTTCTTCGTGGTGTTCTTTCTTCTAATTCACTTGTGTTTCGTGTTCCTCGAGAGTGGTGTTATACGAAGGGGGTGAATGGGGAGGGGGTGTCGCTTACTGGCTTTTCAGTGCTTTATGAGTGTCGAACACCTTGTGTTGAGAAGAGGCACTTAGCCGGTTGGGCAGCCTGTTCAAGAATCCGGTGTTTGAGGGAGCCGGTTTAGCTTTGATGGCTCCATCATTTTTGTCTTTGCCTTCCAGTGGGAACAGTCGCTTATACTTTAGAAAGCCATGTTACTGTGTCGGCGTTCAACCAGAGCATTCGATGTGTCCGTGATGTATGGCTATATGGCTCATTTTATCGCGTAAGTATTCTAACCCTACAGTTCAATAATGTTTTTTTTTTCGATTGGTGGGTTACTTTTTTTTTTTTAAGAAAACATTTGTCTTATGGAGGGAATCGGGTAGTTGGGGAGGAAAAATAAAATGTAAACCTGGTAAATTCCTTTCTTGTTGCGAAACCACAACGCATGTAAACAAACACTAATTTCTGGTTTGTTCTTTGCGAACATGGCGCTTCTTCTCGGTCCACTAGTTAATCAAATGGGAGATACCGAATTCATAACCCCTTTAATTATGTTTGGTCTTCGCCGAGGTATCAATTTATTGCTGGACCCTGGAGTAATTACGGGTTTAAACCAAATCCCGATGAAGAAAATACAGAAATAGAGAAATGATTAACTAGCAAAGTAAAAAAAAAAACGAAGAGAGCAGGAAGTTAATTTAATTTCAGGGCAGTGTCAGTAACTACGACCGTTCTTTCCGAGCACCGATAGCGGTGAAAGATGGCGACGAGAACAGAGCTGTCCTCGGTTTCCGTCTAGAGGGAAATCATTGTTCGGACTCGGTCACCCTGAAACCCTTTTGTGCCCTATTTGTGTTTTGTTTTTCTATGTCAGTCTGTCTCTTGTTTGATCTTTACTTTCTTCACTGTTTGGGCAACCGAAATCTTGTTCCTGATTTTTGTGTCTGTGTGCTGTTTGCTCGGGCAATAGCTTTTCATTTTTAGCTTTGTCAATGTTAATGTTAATGTTAATGTGGAGAGGAAACAGATAAGGGCCACTTTTCATCAAAACAGTTATCTTTCCTTAGAGGGAGGAGGCGGAAAGAGCAAGGGGAACGAGTACGCTTTATACGGTCTTTCTCGAATCGGAGGCTTCCCGTTAATCTTTGCTTCTTTGACTAGCGGTTAATATCTTACGCGTCACTGTCTAATTCATTTGATCCATTTCATTTTCAGTCTATTAAATATTTTATTTTGCCACAGGTCACACATACAAAACTTATTTCCTACATAAGACTACGCGGCTTGTGCGAAGAATGGTGACAAAGCTCAATCAGGTTTCAACCATCTTCATAGTATGCACTTATATATTCTGCACAAAACATTCCTCAAGCCAGTAACAAATTGAATAAAAATTCACATATTTTAGCTCCCACGTTTACCTCCATTAGGCTTATACGATTTCAATATTATACTTGGATCAAAATTTTGATTACAATAATGTTGACATAAGCAGAGGCATACAATTTTCACACAAAATATATCATCTCCCAATTTTTGTGTCACATTTATGCCATCTGATGGTGACATTTACACTATCTCAATATTACAAATATATATTGTATAAATACATTTCCTTAAGTTCAAATAAAGGAGTGTTTACTCAAGAATCTTGCGGATTTCATTTTGCTTCTTACCCTCCCTTTCCTTCGTTAAAGGTTGTCGTCAATTCATTTTGTATGTGCATTGTTCAACCTCTTGTTAATTCACTTAATTTAGAGGTTTTCGCAGTTTCAATGAAAGTTCATTGCCGAATCTACGCACATGTTACCAAATCAAACATTTGTATTCGCTTTTCAAACTTTGAGTGCACATTTCTAAACCAACATTTTCCCCACAACATTTTCATACACCTCAACCTAAAATTACTCTTAATAGTTGGCGTTTCTCATTTCGTCAGTTATGTTGGAGACGAATTATATTTTAACAAGGGACAAAGAGACAAATCAAAATGATTTAAATCTATTCTATGTCTCGAAAACCTTTTTATATGCATTTGATATCTGGGCCATTTAATGTCTTCGATGAAAATATGTCGTTCAACCAAAAAATTAAGTAAAATTATTTATTTTTAGGTGGAGGAAAAAACGAAGTAACCCTCGGCTGAGGTAATATCAAATCGGAGTCTTGGGTTTCAGTTTTAATTTTGCTCGCCGTAGCTAAATATTGTAGAGAACAATATTTAATAGAAGCGAAAACATGACAAAGTGGCACAGCTCAGCGCGCTTATGCTTTTCGCACCCTCCTATCTGGCATTATTGGCGGATAATATTAGCCGCTGTAAGACACTTGAGTTACGTCAGTCCCAGCGTGCTGCGTGCGCATAATTTTGAATAAGGTCATTTTGACTGGTTGGCTACTGAACACTGATTTTTTTTCCAGCTTCATTAGACAGCTATATTAAAGGATGAATAATGACTGTCTTATTGGAACGTTTATGAGGCACCACCTTGAAACTTATTCTCTCGTTAAATGATCATTCAACTATTATTCAGTCAAAGGCCGTCCGCGGCCCAAACAGGAGTCAGATTTAGCACAACTGAGGTAGTACTACATTGATATATTGTTCCCGTTTCTATTTTGCATATTTTAGCAACAAATGCCAAACAAAACGTTTTATAAAAGAAAAACTTAACGATTATTAAAACCAGCGGTTTGTGTGTTTGTGTGTGAAAGTGGGGGATGGGGGGAAGTGGATGATGATGATAATGTATCCTAATGCGGAGCCAGCACCCTCTCGCCGCAGCCCGTGAAGCTTCCTCCTTCGGAGCGGAGTTCCTCACCGATTTGACCTACTGACGTTGGTTCGCGCATTTTGGCCTTAGCAGCCCTTGCGCCATGAAGCCCCTATCAATCAATCAATCAATACTTCTGTTGGGTTCGACTGTTTTTTTTTAATTTTAAATCCCCACCTTTCTTTATTTTGTACACGTATATACACCTGTACAAAGTGGCAACAATAAGCTGATAAAAGCCTGAAAGAAATGGACTTTAGAGAAAAATCTGAAGGAGAAGGGTGTAAATGATTCTAGGCTAGATGGCGCAAGCTTCGGCCCAATACTAAGCGTTTCGCCTCGATCATCCCTCCATCCATCTAACCCCAGCAGCGTAGAAACTTTGCGCAGCAAGAAACCGTATCAACCCGAAGACGGTCCTGGTAGGGTATACAGCTTTACATTGTTCTTTTTTAATAGTAAATGCGATAATAAGTGCGACAGCACACGGAAATAGTCAGGCAAGGTGACGAATAGAAGGATCCCAGCGAATAACTAAGCACACAACAGGAGCATATCTGAAAAAAAAATGGCTTTTACGAAAGGAAAATGCACATGAGGGACCACTTGCCCGTTGTCCCTGCGAATATCGGATTTTTTTCCAGTCTAATCACAGTCCGAGCAATGTCGTTTGCTGGAAACCTTCTATGCTTCACAGCAATCAGCTGTGTTCTGCGGGAAAGCGAACGTTTGGAAAGTTGGAATTGCGTACAAATTATATCCTCAAAAATTGAGCAAAATCGATGACTCGCCTTAATTAAAAAGCATGCAGGGTATGAAAAACACGGAACTCGACATTCTAAAAGCTATTAAGGAAAAGAGAGGTCTTTTTGTGGGAATAAACAAAATACTAATATTTTAAATGCCTTTCGGAATCATGGGATGGGGTTGTCTTTTACAGATGAGCTACCGTCCCATGACTCACTCCGGTTTCTTAGATATCAAACTGATTTTCAGACATCATCATATGTGCTGGAGTTAGAACCCTTGGGCACAGAAGGGTCTGTTCCCGTTCGACCCGGCTCATTTAAAAACTGTAAAGCGAGCAATAGCCAACCTCTGCCTACAATCGGCACTCAGGAAGTCGTGCTCACATACAATGTAGAGTAGCTTTGATAATCAGGTGGAGAGACTGACGTCGGACAGTTTCCCCTGTTCGGCCGTGACGGCTGTCGCTGAGACGCTGCTCCAGAAAACCAAGGGAACACACAAAAGCGGCACGACGCGCTACACACAGCGTGCAAGCCAGAAGTGGTGCCCTACATATATCATGTTTCTCACAACCTGAAGAAGGTAGCAAACAGGAACGATGTGCCTGTGGTGTTTTTCGCGTCACGCAAGCTTTGTGAGCCTTTGTTCGAAGATTGCCTCAGAAAAAGAAAAGATACGTGGCAGTGATGTATGAGACTATACTCACGTGTGGGAAAGCTTACATTGGCCAAACGGGGCAATGCGTCAGTGACCGGGCACGGGAGCATGAGTTATCGATAAAAAAATTAAGGAAATGCGCACTTCCCCGTGCATTGTGGGGCGTGTATGTGTATGCCGCAACTTCACGAGATCAGGATCCAGGGCAGGAGTGTAAAGATGTTAGAGCAAGAGTGCTGATTGAAGCATTTTGTTAGCCACACTTCGGTTTCCTTGTTTAATACCGAATTTCAATTCTTATCTGGGTTGATAGAGTGATTCTTGGCGTGACGGGGTTTCAGTCTTGATTTGTATGTTTTCTTATCTTTTTTTCTTAAACTTTGAAGCATGCTGCCCATGCTCCTGATGAACCTTTTGCAGTCGCCTGGCCGCGAGTAAAACTAATTGAAATTTGTGCTTGTCCTTGTCCACTCCTTCGTGTTTGTCTTCTGCGTTTGCGCATACAAGTTTACTCAGTACCACGAACCAACCAGCGCAACAACAAGTCTTGCGAAACAAAATACTGCCTCGATAATTAGGGTGGAATTTATAAAACTGCTAGACATAAATTGGAGCATTGTTGCTCAGTTCGATGGAAGGTGGGGGGGGGTTAAAATGATCTGCTTAAAAACTGAACAAAAAGGATTTTGTGTCGAATGCAAACGTTGTGTATTAGAAAGAAAAAAAAAGAGCACAAACTCCAATTACACGCGTTGTTGTGTTCTTGTACAAGGGACGTTTGGCGGCGTTCAAGACATCATCTCTTCACTTACTGCATTGTTCTTCTCCGACTCGACCCTTAGGGCTCATGTGGTATATGTCCACGTCTCCTCTCATTTTTTTATACTGTGGAATTGCGTTTTACAGCATTCTAATGTCTTCCTGAATTATGTTTCTTTTAGGTTTCTTCTTTTTTTCCCTCGTTGGGACCTTTATTTAAACAAAAGGCTTAATTAGCCGTAATGAAGTTCTCACTTTTTTAAAGGTTCACCGTGGGATTCAAATTTTTACAGTTGTTTTTCTCGTAAATGAGACGTTTTAATTTGGTCTGACAAAACACCCACGTCTGAACACTCTCCAAGACAACGAAGATCGGGCACAAAGAAAACAAACAAAACAAAAAAACCCTAACAAATTGATAGAACAAGACAGCCTTAATTATCCGTCTTTATCATCTGAACCTAATTCTTTTCAATGAGCAACGCCGCCTCTATTGCCGCTTTGCATGCCTGCTTAATTGCGATGAAATCGACTTTTTTTCTGCCCAACACAATTCTGCCGCTTCCTAAAAACTCTGTTTCATCTAATGACGGACCGTAGAGGTCGCTACAAGCACTCCAAACTAATGTAGTGCTGGGGGCGCACCACGTGACAGCACTCTCCGCGCATCTCCGCGCCACTCCCGAAAAGTCACGTGACACAAACTCGGCACTGGATTGGTTCCGATAGCTCGATGCATTCGCTGTGGTCTATCGTGAGATGGAACGAAGTATAGCATTGACCACAATTCAAATATATGTAGTCAGAAATGAGAGCTCTAGGGAGGATTATCAGCTTCCGGCTTCCGAGACGTACTCCGTGGGGGATTTCGGTAAGTCATTCCGTACATTCGAAAAACATATATTACGCCATTCCTTAAAGCTTTGTTTCCTTCAAACCAAAATATAAAAAAATATATTCGTTTCTTTCCGGAGAAGATCGTTTATTAAATGCATTCATAATTTTGAAGTGGATGCAAGCTATTTTCTGAAAAAAAAAATCATCCTTCGACGGTTTTCTACAAAAAAAAAATTGCTGTCTTTTTTTTTCTTTGTTGAAATATAAAGATATCGTTTGAGGAAAATAATCCGCACGTTTCAAAGCTGCGAATGCTTTTTCTTAATCAAAAACGCCAATTTGTTACGCCCTCTCGACATTTAAAGGGGCACTCAGGGGCTTTTTGTAGAAGCTTGTTTTTGATGGCAGAAAATTTGATGGGCTTTAGTCAATAAAAATGGCCAGTTCTAGATGGCAAGACGCCTTAGTAGACTCACAGCAAGATAAATACACGCGCACAATTTTCTCTCGGGGGGGGGGGGGGGGCGGCATCCTCGGTCTCCGCCACCTCCATAATATTTTACCAATAAAGATAGTTAATTGCGTAGAGATTCCGAAAGTTATTATTGTTGCTTATTTTAGGCACATTCTACGTTATATCTTGACAAAAACGTCAAATCTTAGGTTGTAGGAGACGTAATATAGCAGTTATTGTTTGAAAACGAGCGAACTATGTTTTTTCCTCACCTTGTTACACGGAAGCGATGTGACCACGCGGCGACGCGGCTGCTTCGTCGTGGGAAGCGCCTTGCCAGCGGCTCATCTCGCCGCGAGAACGATAAGGAACGGGTTTTCTTCCCGAGGCTCACACTTCATTCCCTTCTCGAAGCAAGGTTCGCGAAGACGGGAAGAAGCGAATGGCTACGGTTGCTCCGGGCAAGAAAACGATACCGAGGACCTCCTCCAGATTCCTCGTTTCGGGGCGGACAACTTCGAGGCATAAGTATTCGCCAGCGGCGACCGCAGTTGTGGACGCCATCAGCGTATACTGCTCTACCGACGCTTCTGCTTCCCGTCGCCGTCGGGACCGAGCGAGGAACCCCCGAAAAAGCGCAAGAGTTCTGGTGATTAAAGAAAACGAGAAAGGACGGGCAACCATAAAACTTCCAAGATTCAACAGGGGCAAACTCTGGGGTCGGAGACATTGGACAAGTTTAATTATCCTACACCAACCCGCTCGTTCTGACCTTAGTTCTAGTGAGTGCTTTGGTGATTTTTGTGAGTTTCATAAACGTCGCATTGTGTTAAAACTTGGTTTGGGCTAATTGGTCCATTACTAAATAAAAGGTTAAAAAGCGCGGACAAACGAGGACAATAAAGAAACACGGACGACGGGGACAGGCGCTTGCCACTCTCAACTGTTTTTTTTTTTTTATTAGGACCATTGTCATCTATATATACACATTTCCCGAAACCACATCGGATTCCAATCACCACAATCACAGCCAACCGTCCAGAACACCATCTCACTCTGAGGCAAAAAACAAAAACGGAGTGCACGACGCAACCGTTTTCTTTTCTTTTTTATGTAGAATGTCTCTCTAATTCTCTTTCCGTTTTTTTCTTTGCCTTTCTTGAAAACTTTGTGCCAGTCAGGTCAAGTTTACGGCCACATGCGTCCTACAATGGTCGGCGAGATGGCCCCCGCGTTGTTGCGCACACACAAATTATGTTCACGTGCTCTATCGCCGAAGCAGCGCCCAGTTCATGCCCAATGCAGACTCTGCCACAACTAAACGGAATCTCGTACACCACATTGGTGACACACGCAGTATATTTGATCTGCGTGTTTTCTTGGAGCATCGGTGCTTTTTCTGCCTTGTCAACATCGGACCTTATCCTGGCATAGAGGATTTACTACGGTGCAGAAAAAACCACGTTAATGTCCGTATCTACGAGCTACCTTTTTTAGATTGTGCGACCCCTGTGCATACACAGGAATGATTCTTTAACCCTCTTTTCTTCTTTTTTTTACTTGGCTCGCTGCCTCTTTTACTTCTCTTTAGCTTTTCAAGAAGGGTCTCACAACAACTAGAGATTAGGTTAGGGGGTAAACCTCGCGTCTGTTAACCTTTTTTATTTTCACAGTTCAAAACTGATTTTCATCCGGTGGTCGCAGCTTTTTTCCAGAGCCGCACTTGGGCATGTCGTGTACAATACCCCCTCTTTACCAGTTTAGAGTGAGCAACTTTAGGAAACGAAACCAGACTTGGGCTTAGTGCGGAATACTGCCAACAGACATGTTCTTCAGAAAAAGGATCAAAATGTCTAAAAACTGAAGGCAGTTGTTCACGAGGCAATTCCCAGGTGAAATTACGAAGAGTCCGCCTGACAACTTCCTTAAACAATCCGACAATCTTCTCAACCGTGTTCCAAAACCCGAGTCTGAATCTAAAATCAAAAAATAGTCATCTACGCATCCGTAACGTATTTAACACATGGAAATCTCACCGTGCCTATCTGAGAATTTTGCCGGTCCAGTGATGCCAAAAAAATGTTACACAAAACAGGGGCAACTGTCGACCCAATGCACACGCCAGACTTTTGTATAAAATATCGCTCGTCAAAACCGACGGCGGTCGGCTTCGAATGATAAGATCTAGCAGCTCCAAAGAATGATCGCTGCTAACGCCCGCGGATCTTTGAAATCTTATTTCTCCAGACTTGTTGATCTGTATCCCGAACAGCCTTCTTGAGAAGTCCATCGTGAGGGAAACGGAATAATATAAGTCCTCAACGTCCGCAGATGGCTGCCGTGCAACCAACATTCTGAAAGAAACCTTCTCTAAGTTCATTGACTATCTCTAGTGAGCTCTGCACCACCAAAAAGCGGTCTTCCAGCGCAAGAGTGTCTAAATGGCGCTGTAAAATCGACTGATCTGAACCTGCTGCCAAGTGTTTTCTTCCGACACAATGGCTCGGAAGAAACCTCACCATGCGGTTTTTCCCGCGAAAATTTTTTCCAAAATCTCCACTTTCTGCCTTGTTCTTGAAGCTGCCCTTGAAATGTCTAGGTTCGGATCATTTATTACCTCAACAGCCACAGGATTTTTGAGTCTTTGGTCGAAACTTAGCTGCTTTGAGGTTTTTATCTATTGCTCTCCAATGCTTTTTCCTGGAACTGGCCCTTCGACATTACAACAAATCCCCCCTCCTTACCGGTCTGCACAAGCGAGAATTCGTTGAGCACTGAAAAATGCAACCTTCTTAAAGGTGGTTTTGCCCTAGGGCGTCGACCCGCCAGATCCTTTCCAGGCAGTCCACGCCATCGCCAATAGCACGCTCCTGTTCTGTTCCCAGCGCCGTTCGCCACTCTTCGTACCATGGCCAGCAGTCCTGGTCGAGATGTTGACGGTTCGAAGTTGTACTGAACTGACAGCTGTAATGTCGAAGGGCAGGTTCCAGGAAAAAGCATTGAGAGCAATAAATGAAAACTTCAAAGAAGTTAGTTTCGACTAAAGACTCAAAATCTGTGGCTATTGAGTTGCTAAATGGTCTGAACCTAGACATTATTAAGGAAAGCTGCAGACAAGGCAGAAAGTGGAATTTTGGGAAATTTTTTTCGCGGGAAAGACGCACAAGGCTGAGTGTCCTTCCGAGCCATTGGTGTCGGTAAAAACACTTGGCAGGTTCAGATCAGTCGGTTTTTAGAGCGCTATTTAGACACCTCGCGCTAAAAGACTCTTTTTGGTGCAGAGCTCGCTAGAAGATAGTCAATGAACCTAGAGAAGGCTTTCAGAATGCTGTCACTGCAATATCTGTGGACGTCGATGCTCGCTTATTCCGCTCCTCACGATGGACTTCAAGGCCGTTCGGGACAAGATCAACGAGCTCGAGAAATTAGATTTCAAAGTTAAGTGGGCGTTAGCAGCGATCATTTCTTGAAGCTGCTAGTTCTTATCTTCAGTCGATCGTCACCGTTTTGACGAGCATATTTTGTACCAGAAGTCTGGTGTGTGCATTGGTCGGCAGTTGCCCTTGTTTGTGTAAACATTTTTTTGGCATCACCACCGGCAAATTTTAGATAAGCTTGCAGATTTCCATGGGTTAAAGACGTATAGATACGTAGATGACTATTTTTTATGTTAGATTCAGACTCGGGTTTGAGAAAACGGTTGAGTCGCACTGTGCAGGAGTCTGCGTGACATTCGTGTTCGGAACTGAAGGTGTTTGGCACAAGAGACAACCTTGTTTTTTGACCCGCCTACAGAAACTACCCATCGTAGAAAGCTGAAAATCGCTGAGATGTTAGGGGTGGCGACAGAATGCGAAAGTTTGAGAGCATGACGTTACCTGAGTCAAGAAGCTGAAAAACGCTTCTAAATCTCTGTAGTGCAAAATTACAGCGCAGCTCTTCAGGTGTTTTTTTTGATTTTGCGATATACCGTGACGGGAGGGTACGCAGGAGGATGAGGAGAGGGTACAGGGGAGGAGGAGGGGAAGGTACGAAGAAGGAGGGGAGGGTGTGGAGAATGAGGAGAGGAGGGTACGGAGGAGGAGGCGGGGAGGGTACGGTGAACCCTCCCCTTCTACTCCTTCCCCTCACCCTTCTCCCGCTCCATAACCTCCCATCCTCCCACAGTTTCCCCCGCTAAATTTAGTGGAAAAAGTTACGTCAAGTGACCTCCACACCAATTCAGTTTTCCCGCTAAATTCAGCGGGGAAAATGACGTCACATGACAGTGTCACGTCACCCATGAACAAATTCAGTGTCTCCGCTAGATTTAGCGGGAAAATTGACGTCACGTGACATCAACACCAAATGAATTCTACGCAAAGGTTAGCGGGGAAGCTGAATTGGTGTAATGGTGTGTGACGTCCCATGAGGCAACGCGCACGAATACGCCGACGGCGACGCCGCGAAACACGGGAACGAGCGCCTGAGCTCCCGCTCTAAAAGATACTAATACATTATTCGTACTCAGTGAAAGGGATTGCAGACGCGTACAGGGTCACAAAAGGCAATGCTGTCCATACTGGAATGGCTTGTGTACACCAAAGCAAGACTAAATTTGTCTACGAGCCGAAGTGCACCTAAGCCTGATAACGTCACGATCTTTTAGAGCGCAGCTCTTAGGCGCCCGTTTCCGGCCTGAGCAGCGTCGCCGTCGGCGTAACCGCGCGTTGCATTATGGGAGGTTTCCCAGAATGACGTCACACGTGACGTCACGAGGGTTACTCGTGAAGGTCACGACCTTCATGAGGCTTTCACGAGTGACGTCACGAGGGTCACGACTGACGTCACGAGGGAGGAGGAAGAGAGGATGATGGTGGAGAATGAGAGGAGGAGGAGGATGGAGATGGGGGAGAGGAAGGAGGAGGGAGAGAGGAGAAGAGGGTACGGAGGAGGAGAAGGGGAATACCCTGCTCGCCGTACCCTTCCCTCCTCCTTTTCAAGAGCTGCGCTCTAATTCGGCATTACAGGAAATTGTAGACGTCTTTAATTTTTTTTTCTTCTAGGCTTTCTATTTTTTACCACAGACTCGGGTCATTTTGTGCAAGATCAACATCCACCAGCTCGCCTGCACACTCACTGTCGTCATGTTCTGCGATGCAGTTTATTCACTTGGACCAAAATGCACGGTTCCGTTTTCTCAAACAACCGTTACATCTGGCAAGTCACTGGCAGGGATTCTTTTTCTTGCCCAGGCCTCCCGGCTCGAGCTTCATATCTTAGAACACACTTCGTCGTCTCGCGAGCTTGGAGCGTGTATGCGCAGCCAAAGCACGGCGGATGGAGCGAATGTGGAAACCGGTCATCCAAATGAGACGCCCTGTGATGTGCCTGTGCTTGTCGTGCCGGTTCCCACCAGTGGCTCGCGCACTGAACGGCCACTTGTGCTTAAGCACAATTTCGTGCCAGAAGCTCTCAAGATAGCGAGTTCATACCCGAATGCATTCGTTCGAGGCGCTGCAAATGCCTGAGAACACAAGCAGGCACAATGTTTTTTGTCATTTGTTTATAAAAATTATTGTCTTACCAAACGCCGGGTTTTCCACAAATCGCTAAGATTTGTGCAAAACACTGGCAGATCCAAGAGCGACATTCCCCTCCATACAGGAGGGCAGTGGTCGCTTGTTGCTCTGCCCCAGTCGCAGCCACAACCATAGCATCCACTGCCTATAGGAAGTGGCCCAGGAGCACCTGAAGGAAAGCCCTTCAGGAGCTTCTGGGAATCCAGGGAAGCCCCAGCTACCTGGGGCTTCCCTAAATTAGGAATTTAGACTCTTGACGACCCAGCTTGATGTAAAAACACTAGGCCTCCCGACGCCATCCCGACTGCAGACAAGGGGGCTCAGGCCGGGGAGCAAGTAGGCGAGGTTGGCACAGTCCCTTTCAGGAAGGCGCCGAGTCAGGGTTGCTCGTTCTTCGTCGACGCGTGTAGGGGTTAGCCACGCACAGAACGGCTCGGAGGCATCTGCAGCTGGAGGCGGGGGCCTGTAGTCCACGAAAGCCAGGATGGTTTTCTACACCAGGTATTCAATGGTGTCATAGTCGGCCCATAAAGATACATGTTGTAACGGGGGTGACTGAGGAACAATGCGAGCAACCCTCTCCGACTCAGAAGCAGCTTGCACTTCTTGGTTTAACAGTTCCTGAATGACCCGGATATACTCCACAAGGACATCATCTGGGTGTTGTGTGCGACGCTCGATTTCTCGCTCGGCGCGGGACTCGTATCCCCGTGCAAGGAGCTCCTCTCGGAAGCTGCGGCGGAACGCCTCGAGATATGGAAAGTTTGCAACACCCACCATCGTCTCGCACTCGCAGGCAAGGCAAGCGGCAGGATCCGCTTCAGCACGTAGGCTTCCGAGGAACTGGACGCTTTTGCGTAGACGTCCAGCTCCGCCAAGAAGTCGGCGGCGGACTTGCGGTCATCGAGCCCCGGTAGCTGTGGCGTTCTACGGTTGCCTTCTGAGCCAGCGATCTCAGCCAACGACGGACCGGAGCCCAACTCCGACTCCGTATCGCTGGAGTCCTCCTCATCCTCGGCTCGCAGCTTGGGAGGCATGGGCAAGGAAACGAAAATGCAAGGCAAAACAAGAAAAAAGCAGACACGCGAAGCGAACGTTAAAAATGCAATTGATTGCTAATAACGTTTTCTATTCGAAGGTATCGAGTGCGTACGCGCGGCGAGAAAAACGGGGGCCGAGGCTTAGACCGGTGTCGACGCCGATCGCAAATTTCGCGATCGGTACGTTGTACTCACTTGTTCCTTGTCACCCCCATTTTTTCTGCCCATAATGGCGCATAATATGTAACGCGAGTTGTAGCACGCCCGGATTGAGGCATAACGAGTCGAAATCTTAGTTGCTCCTCACGCTGCTCTGCCGGCCCTGCTGCTTGCGTACGGCGGCAAACAGACTTGACGACGGTCTCCATCGACATGCAGCAACCACACTGGCACCTTAAAACAGAAAACCGGCATCAACTACACGTGTGAGTTTTATAATATGAGCGTATTACCTATCAGTTTGTGTTTCCAAGCCGCTGGGTTCCGTCCTCGGGTAAGTCTTCTGCGTCCGGAGTCCGCTGTCGATGCCGAAGACACTTCTCAGCGCCGTTGACCGCCGTCATCTTTAGTTTGCGGCGCATTCGAGGCTTCGGCGTCGCGCGTAGAAGAGCGTCGTACGCGATGGACCTGATATCTCGCCTTCCGCTGAAGAATTTCCATACGACGACACCACGATCGATAAATATTTCATAAATGAGTCCGCCGAATGCGCACATATTCCAAAAAATCAGTCCGCCGGGAAGCTGTCACTCGTGATTGGCTGGAGCACGCCTTCCCTCTTTACCTTCCCGTCCGACAGCGCCCCTGGTGTTCTGCGCCACGGCTAAAAGACTGATCTTTGTTTCGATTTTTAATAAGAGAATCGGCCGCCCTTGAATGTAATTTTGGGATTTTTAGGATGCTCAAAGCCCGTAGATTGAGTTATGACAATAAATGAAGGATTCAAGAATTCATATCAGTGCCCCTTTAATGTAAGTTCAATTCCTCTGTCTTTTTTTTCTTCTTGAATAATTTCTTTCTTCTTTCAAGTTTAATAGCGTACGAGCTTGTTTCTATGAACGAATATATAAAAGTCCGATTCCTTTATGCCCTTCAGTTCATTAATCTTGGACTGAGAAATAAAGCGTGGTGTTGATATTCTAAACCATACATGCGTGTAACAAATTGCGTGTGGAAAGTATAATGCACTATATCGCCGAATTCACAAAAACAACGTGTTAACTTCTAACAGAAAATTACAACGTTGTACGGAGTAGCGGTCGCTGTGATGTTTTTATTCCTAATCTTGCTGACTCTATTCAATGTTACTTGAAAAGGAAGTACTGCTGGAGGTTAGTTAATTTGTTTAACCAAAATGTATCAAATATATGCAAAATAAATCAATTACAACTTTAAATAAGAAGAAATTACAGAGAAGATGCAAGCGAGCTGGTGAACTTTCAACATTGTAAAACCCGAGACGTAGGACAAAAAAGAAGAAGAAAAAAGGGGACAACAAAGACACAGGTCTCAATTTGAGACCTGTGTCTGTGTTGTCCCGTTTTTCTACTTCTTTTTGTCCTGCGTCTCGGGTTTTACTATGTTAAATACGAAAACTCCTGAATGCCTCAGAACAGCATCCGAAGTTTCGATAAGAAACTTAGCTTCCTCATATAACTCTAAAGAAAATGAAGCTTTTCACATCATTTTTTTTTTTTCTGAGAGCCCGAAGGCAATGCAGATCGAGAAGAGTCGACTATGTACACATTACAGATAATATAGTCGGATATCGCTTGGCATTCTGAATCTTGACAAAGCTTTTTTTTGTTAGGTCTTGCTATTATTTTTATTATTTTCGCGATTATATGTATCTTGAGGGTTTGATGACATTAAACTTTATTTATATGCTATTGTAAGTGTCATCAAACTAGTTATTCGTCAAGCCTTATTGCTATATCACAAGCGTCTCTAATTCATCTGAAACATTTGGGGCAAGTGTTCGTTTGGAGCTAAATTAATTCTCCTGAATCTCAAGAGTTGTTTTCTTTTCTTAAGGACTGCTTTGGAGAAAGAATCATCATTCCTTATCCACAGGGGTGCTACCTGACGGTGCCATTAAATTACCTTCTTATAGAACGGGCTCATTCTAAACTCCTCTTTCAGAAATGCCTTATCGATAATTAGCCTTCTAGAAATAGATGCATAAATCTAAATAAATGCCAAGGGCGCTCCTTTACAGCGGAGCTCACCATTTTCGTTTTCAGATCTGCCTTGCGCGTATTGCATGAGTGGAATAGCGTGCCACTGCGCTTACCAGGTTCTCCAAATATTTCTAAATTTGTCTGATTTAATAGTATTATATGTCAATCAGCAAGCTTCTAATTAGAGCCGTATGTTTACTTTCACTAATTAAAAAAGTGAATTTACACATTTCAGTTAATTATCCCACTTATCACGGCGATTAGCCCCTCACATTATGTCCTCCTGGCCGTATATATCTCACCTGTAAAAACCACTTTAGTGAACATTTAACGGCTTTTTTTTATAAACATGTTTTAGATAAAATTAAACATCCATTATATTGGCTCGGTTATATACGCGTTCCACTGATACACGCGAAACAATGAATAAAACTCTACATATGGAACGTCGTTGGCTATTATTATATTATGTTATACCATCCCCCCCCCTCCTTTCCCGAGCTCGCAAACAAGTGCCCGTCCTTGCAACGACTCCTAAAACGGAATATTTTCTCCAGAAGGAAGTTTTAGAATTGACCGAGGGAACGCCTCTTCGCATCGTAAACGGCCAGTGCACTAGCCAACAGAAGTTGGATTCAAGTCGTTACTTCCGGTCGTTTGAATCCACGTTTCCGGTCTATTTGAGCTGCGAATCTTACGGAGAAAGGAGGTCGCCCCAATGGCGACGCCGCTTTGAATTAAATACTTCATTTCTTCTTCTTTTTTCTTGGATTGCTACTGTCCGGGCTGTCCGATTCCGTCCTGTAAATCGAGGGATTCCGGACGAGAGCGAAGGAACGTTGAGTGGTTTATAGGGGTATTCTCTGTTTCGCCTTATGATGCACCACAATGGACGCTACTATAGAGTTACTGAAAGCCCTAAGAAACGCAGATTCATGCTTCTTGTTCGTGATTGGTTAGGATCGTGTTTAGGATCACGCCTCGTGTATCGTGTTTGGGGTCTTTGGCGTTCTTCTTGGCTGATCCAGGGGTCTGGTTGGCAGCAAAGCCATACGTACGTTCACGCCGCCCTGTTTCTTAACAGCTTGGCTAACTAATCACGAATGTCGGCACTGCTGCCGTTCATTACCATTTTAACACTGCCACAGAGAAATTAGCTGCCTCATGGACACATCAGATGGCCGTAAATTAGAAGTGAGAGCAACAAACAACATCTGGAGGCCAAATTATTGCTTCGTTTAATTTTCGTTCCAATTGGAAATTTTGAAAACAATTTCGTTCTATCTTTTATGAAAAAAAAAGAAACTCGTCCATTTGGGACCTTGGTACTGACATATTTACATGCGCAGTTGAAGCGATTCAAAATAGATTTGTTCGCTTTATAATTAGTATCATCGCACTGCCAGCGTAACATTAATGAAATCTGATTTCAAACTACCTAACCTCAAATCCGTTTGCGTTTGTTTCACAAAATCTTTCATAGTAGATGATTACGGAAAAAGCTACTTAATTCCTTGTACAGATCATTGCCTCTGGATCACCCAATACAAGATAGGCATCATCGTGTTGAACTACCACATTTCACCGTTCATTCATACCCTGGACCACGCTTTCCTGGAAATACTTTCCAGCGTCTGTGGTAACTTCTGTCTAAAACGCAGACCCCACCAAACCTGCTTAAAAAAAAACAAAAACCTTGTTTTATGTTTTTTTTAACAATGTTATTATTTTAGTATTTTCTTAACAGCTGAATATTCGCATTCTTCGAATTTGTTGTTTTTCTTTCGTTTTTGTTTAACATACCTGTCACTCACCCCCCCCCTCCTTTGCAGAGCCCTCGTGGCCCTAAAGGTATTTGAAATAAATATATAATACAATGAATAATTAAGCTAGAGGGTTAAGCTGCAAGTGACTTGAGCCATCCTAGTCAATCCAGCATTATTAATGTGTCACGTGACTGCTGTTTATGGTAGGGTGGAACAGAGTACAGCGACGGTTTTGTCGAATCGGTGACCCGTTTGTTTAACCGGTGACCCATATGGACACATTGAGGAAAGGTCTTCGTGCACCTCGGAGGGAACCCTGTTGAGTTTGTTAAAAAGCTGCCCGTTTTTTGTCTTTTGCGTTAGTACCAAGAGGAGATAGGTTTTATGGTGTTTCCTGGGAGAGCCATACGACTCGAACGCTTTGCAAGCATGGCAGAATTTAGTTAACGTTAATCAGTAAACCTTTTTTCACATTCACAATATTTATATGTACGCCCACTCCCTTGCGTATTAAATAACTATTGCGGGGCATCAAGGAAAGTAAATTATGACGATAACGGGGATAATAAATATGAAGACGATACCAAGCGTCAAAAACCCGAAGGGAGATTCGCGTCCGGAAGAGGAGTTGCGCTACCTCTCCAACTTTCAACGCGATTCATCTGAGTAGGGGAACTGGAAGGAAAGGAAGTGCAAATCCCCTTCTGAACGCCAACTGTACTTCAAGTTTTCGCCGCTGCGTGAGGAAGGCCTCAGCCAGCATGCGCAGAACTCTCCTTAAAGACAGTCCAATGGTTGAAAGAAAAGCAAAATTACTGGTTGAAGAGCCCAGTCGTTAAGTTTACGACCCGTTACAGAAATGCCTTATATATTGAACCATGTTTCTTTTTTAGAGCGCTGCTCCTTGGCGCCCATTTCCGGCTTGAGCCGCGTCGCCATCGCCGTCAGCGTAACCGCGCGTTGCATTATGGGACGTTTCCCATAATGACGTCACTGAGAGAGTCCATGAGGGACGTCACGGAGGTCACTCGTGAAGATCACGACAAAGGTCACGACCTTCACAGTTATGGTCACGCGAAAATCATGACTTTCACGTGACCTTCACTCGTGAAGGTCACGACCTTAAAGAGCGACGTCACGAGGGTCACGAGTGACATCACAAGGGGGAGGAGGGAGAGGGAGGAGGAGGAGGAGGAGGAGAGGGTATGGAGGAGGAGGGGCGTACCCTTCTCTTCGTGCCCTCCCCTCCTCCTCCTCAAGAGCTGCGCTCTAATTCGGCATTACAGGGAATTGTAAAGGTCTTTCATTTTCTTATTTTTTAAATTTTTTGCTTGCTTACATGAATGTGTTTTCGATGATTTTTGTCATGTGCCCCCTGCATCATAACATTTAACAGCACAGCAGGGATACGTGTAAATAAAATAATAAATGCTCGCTTACTTTCAAACTGCTCAAAAATGTCATGTGTTCTTCAGAATGCACCTTGAAGAACATTGTCCGTCATCAGAATTATTCTTAGGAATTATTTTGAAGAGCGTCTGATACCGCGTAGTAAGAGAGAGGGTACCAGGAAACACGTTTAAGAATGTTTTAGTGACAACTTTAACAATTACGCTCCCGCCAACACCTTCTACAAACTACAGCCTGCGCGCCCGCTCCGTGACGTCACTGTAGTTAATATGTCAGTTTAGAAAGATGTCGTAGTTACTTCAGATTTTTTTAAAAAACAAAGACTGACCTTTTTGGGAACACAGACGGTCACTTTATGACTGGAGCAGACCACGCATCCTGCAACAAGGCATCACTTTTCCCCTTGAGAATATTGTTGAGAAGAAAGCTAGTCGATGAGGTGAGGGTACATTTAAGCACTGCTTGACGTGTGGGGTCGCTTGCACAAGTGTCCAACTCTTCGATCTCTGGCAGCGTAGTCAGTGTCAGGTTCCTGACAACTTTTTGTTGATCACATAACCGCAATAACTGAGCGATATTCTGGGGCAACATAAGCTTGTTCACAAAACCTTCAACCACATTGACGAACAATTGTGTTGGAAGGTGCAGTGCCTCTCGACTCAAAACATCCGCGAGATGATGAACCACTGCAACGTGAGAAAGTGTCTTGTCCAAAACAAAATGTTCTCTTCTCTGCAGTATTCACACTTGAATGTTTTTACAGCCGCAGAGGTGAAGTATCCAACTGCGTAAGTCCGAATAGGAGTCTCGGACGATCCAGCTTCTAAATCATAGTCGGCGATGTCGAAGGCAAAAGCTAGAACACAAGGCAAAATACTCTGCGCAAATAACTCGCGTGCTAAAAGCAAAAAATATATTTATATATATATATTTCAAAATGATTTTGTAGTGGTTACTCGTTCAAAAATACCTACCATATTCTCCTTGAGAATACAGTAAAGAGCGGAGTTGTTTACTGCACTATCATCCTTCCAGAAACAATGTCATTTCGGAAATGCAAGCGTACAGCTATAAAACAAAATGCTCCCAAGCCAACATACCTCCGAAGAGCTCGTAGCTTGAGCGTCGTTCTCCGAAATTGTCCAAATCCATTGGATACGCCGTTGTTCAACGGCTTGGAAGGAGAATACGTGGATTTTCGTTTCTCCGGAATAATTTCTCCCGACACACGCGCACCACAGCACTTATAAGGCATTCGTCTTTACATTCGCACACACGAAAACACTAGAGATTCCGGTCGCCAACATACGCTGTGGATGCGCATGCGTCTTGTCTACGCATTTTCCGCGTCTTTGTACGTTTCCCGATTGCGCAACTAATGTCTGGCTTTGCGTCACTTGCAAGGCGCCGGCAGTCTGATGAAGTTGCTCTGTCACGTCGTGTAATCTTTTTTTTCTTTTTTTTATTAGGTTAAGTTGCTACCGCCCATAACCCACTTCCATGTTTGACGGGGATGACGGCGCATAAAAAAAGGAAAAAAAATTATAGACGTTTACAAATCTCTGTAATTCGAAATTAGAGCACAGCTCTTGAGGAGGCGGAGAGGGGGATGCGGAGGGGAACGTATGCCCCTCCTCCTCCGTACTCTCCCCTCCTCCTATCCTTTTCCCCTCCTCGCCTTCTCCTCCTCCTCCATTCCATCCTCCTCCAATTGTTTCCCCACTAAATTTAGCGAGGAAAATGACATCACATGACTTGGTGTCATCAGTCACCTGTGAACAAATTCAGTTTCTCCGCTAGATTTAGCGGAAAATTGACGTCACGTGACCTCAGCACCAATCTAACCCCCCCCCCCAAATTTAGCGGGAAATTTAATTGGTCCTGAGGTCACGTGACATCGATTTTCCCGCTGAATCTAGCGGGCCGGTTACGCCGGCGGTGACGCCAACGAGGCGAAACCCGGAAAGGGGCTCCTAAGAGCTGCGCTTTAAAAAGTATTTTTGGGGCTATTCGGAATAGTTCGTCAGCATGGTCGCAGATGCATGGCGGGAAAACCCCCTGCTGGCTCTGTTCGATTCGTCTAGGAGCAGTGCCGTAGCAAATGTAACAAAAGAAGCGCGCAGGCTTTAGTTTCTAGAAAGTGTTGCCCTGAGCACGGACGCGTCTTATTCGATTGGCCTGTGGAAGGCGTTCTCAGCATGCGCCGTAGCACTCTTCCGCGGAATAGGTGACGGCCGCGCATGCGTCCCTAGCCCAGTGACTCAGCATTTTTCGCCCGTATGAAGAACACTTGAGAGTTCTGTATATTCTTTGAAAGCCGACTGGTTTGACTGGTCACAATTTAGAAAAGAAAAGAAAGTTGCCACATACTGGGGCTGGTGGCACAAGCTACCACCCGTCATGAATGTTGCAGCAATTAGCAGCCATCCATCCATCCTATAATGGCAGATTTAATTACAGTGCATAATAGAGTCGTTCAATTTTCCCGCACCTCCTGCACCGGTGCAGAAAAGTGAAGGGCAGTGTTCTTCCGGTATCTGTGTTGAGATACGACCGGAAGCGTACACCGCCCTAAACCTTTCTGCGTCGGCGCAGGAGGGACGGGTAAATAAAAGGAGCCTAATGTTCTCGAAAATATGTGCTTCATAGGGGAGTGCGACTACTGCTTTCCATTCAAATAGCGCTGCGACATTAATAGCCTTCATACCTAAGACCAAACGGA
>JAZHYW010007591.1:0-136152 GCA_037355805.1 Ixodes ricinus
GATCGCCGATCCGAATGCTACGGACCAGGAGCAGGTCGAGCGGGTGGTGAGGCAGGCGCATCCCACCTTTTCGCGGTATCTGCGTGGGCGCCCATTCGGAAGTCTGAGTGAGCTCGCACATGAGGCTCGCAGGGTTCAGGCCGACATACTGGCGGAGCGCAGGTACCACCTTCCCCCAGCACCGACCGACACGCTTGAACCCCGATGCGCTTGGCACGGGCCGGTGCCACGTGGGTATCGACGGGGGAGGCCGCAATGGCGGCGGCCAGCGGTGAGCCCAGCGGAAATCCCTGGGAGCTCACGGACGACGCCTTGGAGCCAGGATCGCTCCTAGGAAGGAGCGCGGCCGTCCATGCGACGGAATTCCGGCCGACTGGCGCACCACGGATCGCCGCAGCACAGGAGCAGACTGCCGCCGACCCGCTGCCACAAGGGGGTGAGCGCATCGGACGTTCCACTGGGGAGAATTCTATCCCAGGTTGGCGAGGCCGCTGCTTTCGGTGCCACGAAATCGGGCACTATAGGCGCGACTGCACAAGGGAGATTTCGGGAAACGGAGGAGGCCGCCGATAAAGTTATCGGCGGCGAAACAGACCAACGAGCGGGTCCCCGACATCCCATCGACGGTGTGCGTGCCAACGGCGTATCGAGTCGGGACAGCGACACGCACCGCGGCCCCATTTATTTCCCTGACAGTGGCGGGAAAGGAGTTCGCAGCCCTTCTGGATAGCGGGGCTAGTGCGTCGCTAATTGGGGACGAGGTCCTCAGGCATCTCCAACAGAAGTCCGTTCGGGTGAGGCATGGGGAGACCACTTTCCAGTTGGCTTGTGGGTCGACGACATCGAGGGGAGCAGTGCGTCTCGTGGTACGTTGGAATCAACGCGCGCAGAGACAGCGGTTCGTCCATTTGGCCGGGCTGACGGTGCCCATCATTCTTGGACGGGATTTCCTGGCCAACACCGGCATCATCATTGACGTGGCAAGTGGCGGGTACCGAGAGGGGCACAGGCGCCCCTTTCAAGTTTCCGAGAAAGTTCTACGGGGACCATGGCGGCAGCGCTGGGAAAAGCGACAGAACAGGAAAGAACTGACCGCGACGACGCCATGAGCCACCCAACACCGAGCTCCGTCGCGCACTGCGACGCAATGGGCCACCCGTTGGCCAATGCCGATGGACTGTCCCGACCAGAGCGAGAGAGGTTGGCGGCTTTGCTGCACAACTTTGACGAAATGTTCACCGAACAGCCGGGCTGCACCAAGCAGGTGCAACATCGCATTGAAACTGGGGACGCGCGCGCTTGGAAGTCCAATCCGCGTCCTGTGAGCCTGGCCAAGCGAAAAGCGATAGATGCCGCCGTCGATGAGCTCTTGGAGTCAGGAATCATTCGCCGGTCATCAGGACCCTGGGGATTCCCGGTGGTTTTGGTGCCAAAGAAAAACGGAACATCGAGACTCTGCGTCGATTATCGGCGCTTGAACGCGGTGACCGTAAAAGATGCGTATCCGTTTCCGAGCATCGAAGAAATCATCTCGAATCTGGGGACAGCGAACTATTTCACTACCCTCGACGCAAGCAAAGGCTACCTCCAAGTGGAGATGAGCCCGGGCGACGAAAGCAAAACTGCATTCGTGTGTCACCGAGGCTTGTTCGAGTTCACTCGGATGCCGTTCGGATTAACAGGTGCACCGATGACATTTCAGCGGTTGATCGATGGGGTGCTCGGAGATGCCAAATGGCAGCACGCGCTCGCGTACCTGGACGACATCATTGTGTACTCGGAAACTTTCGAGGACCACCTTCGTCACCTCGAGGACGTGTTGCGCAAACTGCGGATCGCCGGCCTCACACTAAACCCGACTAAAGCCCAAATTGGAGCTTCTGAGATCAGCTTGTTGGGATTCCGGATCGAGAGAGGAAAAGTTTCCCCCGACGCGGACAAGTTGCGGGCGATCTTGGAGTTCCCAGTCCCTACCGATGTCGGGGGAGTGCGCCGTTTTCTCGGCATGATAGGATACTACCGAGCCTACATCCCGAACTGCGCAGCCATGCAGGCACCCCTCACGCAATTGCTGAGGAAAGCGGCTCCCTGGAGCTGGGAGGCGCCGCAGGAGGAGGCGTTCCTCCAGCTGACCGAGGCATTGGCGCGTACAGCATCCCTCAAACTACCAGACCTGAATAGGCCCTTCACGATCCAGACGGACGCAAGCGACCAGGGTCTCGGCGCGGTACTCTTGCAGGAGGCAGAGGGAGAGATCCGACCGGTGGCATTTGCCAGCCGGGCGCTGAACCCGGCGGAGAAGAACTACACGGTGAGCGAGCGCGAATGCCTCGCCATCATTTTCGCTCTCAAGAAGTTCGATCATTATGTCGAGGGGACGGAATTCACGATCGAGACGGACCATATGGCCCTCGCGTGGCTCTCCCGAATCAAGGAACCCGCCGGAAGACTGGCGCGCTGGGCCTTGACACTGCAGAAGTACGAGTACCGAATTCGGTACCGGAAGGGCACGACAAATGTGGTGGCCGACGCGCTCTCCCGCGCACCCGTGGATCCCCCACCGAGCGAGGCAGCAGACTACGGAGGCGGTGCCATCCACCGGGAGACGGGAAATCCCGCCTCGCGCTCCGCTCCCCACTGTGGCGGCGTCGCGCAGCTGGCTGAGGCGATTACCTCACTGGGACCGGCGTTCAACCGAACGGAACTGTTCGAAGCACAGCAGAGCGATTCGTTTTGTCGCGCTATCTTCGACCGGCTCAGGCAAGAGATGGATCCTGACCAGACAGGCGAAAAGACGCTCCGGCACTCCGGAACACCGAGAGGGCCAAGCGCCACCGCCCAGGAGTCAGACATTGAAGCAGGTGAGCTGGAGTCTTACCTGATCGATGGGGACGGCGTCCTGCTGCGCTACTTTCCGGAAGAGAGCGATTCAAGTGAGTCGTTCAAGACCGTGATTCCCCGCGATCTCAGAGTGGCAGCGCTGCGTCACTACCACGATGCGGACGGTCACGGCAGTGCACCGAAGTCGTGGCATAAGCTGCGCCGTTTCGCTACCTGGCCGGGCATGAAGGGGCAGCTGTGCCGGTATGTCCGGAGCTGCGCCGTGTGCCAAGAGCGCAAGCCCAGGGGGGCAGACCACCCGGCCTGCTCGAGCCGATCGTGAGTACGCGGCCATGGGAGATCGCGGCCTGCGACTTGATGGGACCCCTGCCGCGGTCAAGCGGAGGCTATCAACATGTGTTGGTAGTAACCTGCCACTTCACCGGATTCGTCGAGATGTTTCCAATGCGGAAGGTGACAGCCAAGGGAGTCCTGAGCAGGCTGTCAGAGGTCTGGTGCCGCTACGGGTTCCCCGAGAGACTGGTGAGTGACAATGCCTCGATATTTTGCTCGAAAGTTTTCGCGGCAACCTGTCAGGCCCTCGGGATTAAGCATTGTAAGACTTCGTGTTACCATCCCCAAGCAAATGTGACCGAGCGGCGGAACCGTGACATTAAGCCGCTGCTCGGGGCGATATGCATCGGAATGTTTCACACGGGACCGGGCTCTGCTGACCTGGATTCGATTCGCGTGCATTGCGGTCCGCACGTCAACCGCAGCACTGAGTATCACACTCTGCGCGCTGAACTTCGAGCAGAGAACTCTAGCGCTGACCGATGCGGTCTCTTCGCCACACCGCTGACCGAGCGCGGCAGTAGCAGTGCCTCGCAGTGACGATATTTGCGACGCGGCTACATAGATTGAACGACTGAGCATGGCGCTGGACGCCGCTCGCGTTAATAGGCTCGCGCGGATGATCAGATGAACCCGACGAAGCGCATCCGCGGTAGTGCGCCAGTGTCCAGTGCGCTGCACACGACTGACAGTAGCCAGAGCTCATAACGAATGTCGCGGAACTCAGGCGCGTGTCCTGTGCGTCTTCGACCAGAGGCCCAACAGCGCATGGCTGGTGACCAGACATTGGCGGCATTTAATCGGCTCCAGATCACGTGGCCGCTTGTTCTGGCCGCGAGTTGAGGGCGGTGAACTCTGCTCAGTTAGTCTTCAGTCTTTTTCTGCGACTTCAAATTGCGTGTGACTGCAAACACGACACGGCGTATTTCACAGGTCATTAACGTCAGGATCACGTTGCATGAGGCGGCATTTCCGCAGAATGCGAAGAATAGCTGCATCGCAACTCTTGGACCGCTGCTCGTGGGCGTATGCTCGTAAGCAGCGGGACTGGGATCTGCACTTGGATTCGATTTCGTTTGCATTGCGGTCCAACCTCAACCGCAGCACTGGGTTCACACCCGCGCTGCTGAACTTCGGCAGAGAACTCTCTACGCCGACCGATGCGGTTCTTCGCCCGCGACCGAGCGCGGCCAGAGCGGTGCCCTCGCACGAGGATTTCGCGACGCGTACAAGAGAGCGACTGTCGCGGGCGCTGGACGCCGCTCGCGGAAACAGGGCTCGCGCGCGCGCGGAGCAGAAGAACACCTACGACAAAGCGCACCGCGATGCGCAGTTCGAGGTGGGCGACACCGTTCTTCGGCGAAGTCACGTTCAGAGCGATGCGAGCAAGTTCTTCTCGGCGGCGTTGGCCCCCAAGTGGGTTGGCCCCTTCGTCATCGATTCCAAGAGGTCCCGACTGACATACACGCTGAGGGACCAGAATTCTGATCTCGTCCGCGGGACAGTTCACATCGGCGAACTGAAACCCTTTTTCCCCAGGGAAGGGGATGAGCCGGTCAAGCGGCCGCAAAGGGGCATTCGCGGGCACCAACGATCTCAGGATTTCCTGGGACCACCGCGGCACAGCTACAACACGCGTAGCCGGAGGCAACCCGATGGGATCGGAACCTCGTAGAGTGCGTGGCCCGGGAAAGGGAAGAAGAGGGTGAACGATCCGAAATCGGCGTTCCCGGCATTGTTTTTTTTTCTTTTTTTTTCTTTGTGGATGGGGAGAGGGGTGCCTCGGAACCCTCAGTGTTTTTTTGTTTTGTTTTTGCTTTCAATGTTTTTATTTTTGCGCACGGCGTTCGGCTGGTAAACTGTCATCGGCCCTGCGGCTGCTGCCTCGAGACGCAACTTGGTGTGCACCGAATGGTCCTCTCCTGGGAGACGATGAAAGGATGAGTCGCCGTTTGGACGAACACCAGCCTGGGCTCAACTCTTCGTCTTCGGGCAGCGTATTCCCCGGCCGGAACCACAGCTCGGGGAGCCTCGTTGGACGTCCGCGACGTCACGCAGGACGCCGGGGTGCAGTTCTCAGTGACATTGAACTTCCAGCCCGCATCGCTCCGGGAGGGCCGTCGCAGCTGGGTCACAACCACAGTCCCTCTCGGTGCACCACTCCATGGGGGGCCAGTCTCATGGTGGCCAGGCACACTGTTCAAGGACCCCGTTGCCCCGGAGGCCGCCGCCAAGCCGAAGTCGACACAGTCTACTGTGAGGTGTGCGGTGGCCGCGAACCCCAGGCCTCAGGCGAACTGATGGACCTCAGTGAGGACGACCCATGGGACCAGTGGTGTGGGTGTGCGTGTAGGGGGTTTCCAGGCCAAACAAGCGACGGTGTTCCCGAGCAGCCTAGCCGTACGTCGGAATCCCGGCGTACTTCGATTTTTAGGAGAGGGGAGTATGGCGCACCGTGCATTCACGAGGGCGCCTATCAAACCATTTAGCAGTCTTGGCCGCGGGGCAGCTATTTAGTTGCCTCGCCTCAGACACGATCACATGGTCGTGTCGCCGCGGGGTCGATCGGGATCTCGAATTCGGCTCCCGACGGGCCGCTTTCTCTCCTAGCCACTGGATGGCGCTGCAGGCGCCCCATGGCGGGCGAGGAGAAAACCTCCTCGCCCATCGGTCGATATTGTCGGGTAACCGGGAGGCAAGAGTCTCTAGGATTCCGGCCGGCGCTCAAGAAAGGCGAGTGCTAGCAACTGCTCTCGGGCAATAGCGGGACACGAGGCCTAGAGGCCCTCTTTGTGTTAAGCTTTGGGCTTAACGTACGTTTGTAAATATTTGAGTAATGTCGCGTGTGTTTGTAGTATAGATTGAGTGTTTTGTAGCGTTGTGTTTTTATGTACCAATAAACGGGGAGCGGAATCCCGCTCCCGTGAAAGAACCAGGCTGGACTCTGGTTGTTGACGGACCACGTGGGGAACGGCGTATCGGCGGCGGTACGCAAATTCCCACAGTCACTCTGCTCGCGCTTGTCTCAGAGGACCAGCCGATAGATACTTTCATAAGGCACAAATCCCTCTGGCAGCTCCACTTTTATGCAATAATTAACAATTTGCACGCGGAACCAGAATGACGATTCATCTATGAAATCTGTAGCGTAGTCATCCGGAGCTTTCATCTAGCGTCCCATCCTGGTGGCCTTCTACTCCGCGTGACGACGATACCTGAAGTGCTCGAGGAAGGGAAGCAAGTCACACGTTGAGAAAACCCGCAGACGCGGGACGGACGCGCCTTCTCAAACACGTCTGCAAATTTTTTTACAGAACGGTCCTTTTATATACAGCGAGAGCCCCACGCCAACAAAACACTTTTGTGTTTTGTTGGCGTGACATTAAACTCTACGGGAAACCTCTACGGGAATGTGTTTCGCTAGGTCGGAAAATATGCAATGACCGGTGTTTTTTGGTTTTAACCAGGGCGAAAATATCCAACCACCGGTGTTTTTCGGTTTTAACCGATTCTGTATTTTCGTCACCGACGGATGTTTATCGGTGTTTTTCGGTTAAAACCGGAAAATACGCACCCTACATAAAAGTTACAATACTAGCCAAAAAGGCTCTCTCACATTATCTCTATACAGGAACTGTTGTTTTAACAAACACCTTTTTGCATATCTGTGGCAATCCTAATGTATCTATGCGTCCTCTACAATTATGCTTCTAAAATCTTTTCGACATTGTGAAAACATAGAAATCAGGGGACAAAGAAAATGAATAAAATACTCAAAGCTTTGTTCCAACACAAAGGTCATGGTAACCGTACGTCTTGCATGCTGTGTTGCTTCTGAAGGTCCTTTCCACGGGCAAAGCTATACCTCTCATTTGGGGACGTTAATAAATTGCAGCAGTTATTCTTCCCTCGAGAGTTGAGCTACCACACTATCCCTTTTTTTTGTTTGGCACGTTAGAAATAGTTGTGCTTTGGTTTTTCTTTCTTCGTTGTGCAGCTAATGAAGAATGTGCTGAGCTGGCAGGGCCTGCTGGCTGAGGACCCGCTGAAGGAGCTGTCTCTGTGCAGCCTGCTGAACCGCTATCTCGTGTTTGCCCTTCAGTCCTGCATCGGGCAGAGAGACACCGTGGAAAAGTGCAAAACGGTGGGTCGCAGTACCTCATTTTGAAATGCCTGGCTACCATTGAATGTTTACAAAATATCAAAGCATTCCAGCTGCATTTCAGAACTGTGTCCACATGATGCCACTGCAGCAATCGAGCTCTTCGAACTGAAGTTATATCGGGGTGGGTTAACAAGCTACCACTCTTTTCTTATGTACTAGATTGCAGGCTACGTGATATGAAATCTTCTATGGCGGCAATAAACAGGCATATCGCCTTCTGACGAGCCATAATTGGTTGGATTTTAAGAGCTCCCACATGAACATCTTATATACCGTTTGATCCACTTATAACGATGACAAGAAAGCTAGAAAATTCAATCGTTATAACCGATTATCATTGTATCTGGACTAGAAACTCATCATTTCTAGTCTACAAGCTCTAGAAATTGATCGTTATAAGCAGTACATTGTTATATGTGGTATCGTTATAAGTGGATTGCACTTTACCCTGTTCTGTTTTTTCTAATGCAAAAGCATTAACTGTCCCATGAAGCGAGCTGACGTCATCAGCTTTGAAACCACACCAAACGGCACCTAAACTCCTTTCTCCCAATGGAGCCAAGTGAAGCTGCGATCTGATGGCTCCCAGCTTTGAAGCCATGCGAAAAGCCTAGCCAAACAGCACCTAGTTTCCCCTCTCCATGGAGCGCAGTGAAGCCGAAATCTGATGGATGGGTCCCATTGGCTGGCACGCGTCATAGTTTCAAGGAACGAGGCTCCATTGGCTGCCGCGCATCAATTTCAAGGACCGCCACCCCATAACGCTGCGGGCCCGCGCCGCCAGCGCGCCGGTAAAAGGAAGTTGCTGGCCGCCGAGCAAGGCAGTGCCCGTTTGGGCACACTGTAGAGTGGCTCCACGGCCGAGCTCAGCGCAGCGCAGAAAGCGCACGCTCAACCGTCCGCCCCAACCTTGGCAGTAGCGAAACGTGGCCGTTTATGCCAGTACGCCGCAGGCAAACTAAGGGGAAGAACGACATGCATGATTTCGCATTCACAACTCATAAGAAGTGCTTAGGTGTCCCTCAAGACTTCTTTTTGTTCGGCATAAAAAGAGTTGATATTAACTAATTGGAAAGCTCTACCTACCTCTTCACACGAAATAGGATGGGGTGTGTCATTGTTCTGATTGGCTATTTCTAGCTAGGAGCTGGAATGATAGCACCGTCCAAAGGTCTTCTCCAGCCAAGAGTCTGCTTACTCTGTTGTTTCAAGTATCGGAGGATGTTTAAAGGGCTGTCCAAACAGAACACAGCAGCACCGCCATTAGCTGTACTGTAGTCCGCTTTCGTCTGAGTTCTTTTTTTGCCGGGGGGGGGGAAGCTTCTTTTAGCTTCAGTCCTTGATGGAGGCCTAGAACGTGCTTATCACGTGGGTCTGAACAGCCACTCGCATGCTCTGCTGGCTATCATAAAAGGCCTCCACTGTAGTTCAGGTGTGAGCCTCTTGAGAACAGGAAAGTGAAGGATACAAGGCCGGGCAATGAGGCGAAACCTCTTCGGCCTTCCTCCCGTGGCGACGGCGGACATGGGCAAGGGCAAAACAGATGGACAGTCACACTATTGGCAGGTTGCGTCTGACGTCAGTTCTGACAAGCACCAACGTCGCTGAAAAGCGGAGGAGGTGAGGAGGACATACCTGCCAACTCTCCCGGATTGTCCGGGAGCCTCCCGAATTTCGATCACATCTCCCGATTGTACGGACGCGACCTCAAATCTCCCAAAAAGTATCCGCCGTAGATTTTTTATAATCATTATTTTTTATTGACGTTTTATTGCTATAATTATCACGCGTGTGTCATTGCGAGTTACTCGAGAGTAGGTTTAGGTTACTCCGGCGGGTTACCACGTGACAATTCAGAGCAGTAGCGTAAAACGAGGGTAGATTTTCAAACGCCAAGGTACGAAACCTCTACTCCTGAAGTTAGAGCGCATTTTGGAACACGGCTTATATGACCATGGGTGCGCTAGGCTTCAGTTGGCTTTGTCAGGTCGTCGAGTGAGGTGCGGAACGCCAAACTACTCTTCGTGTTTCCCCGAGTTTAGTTGGAACCGCGTATCTGTTGGAACGATCAATGGCACTTTCAAAAGCCTAGAAGAAGTACTTGCAAGTATTTCTGAGATCATACGCGACTAAGTTTCCTGTGCTTTCGTGCCCTTGTGCGCGGAATGAGCTGACGAAGCATGGATTCTGTACCGTGTGCGCCTGTGATGTGTGAGCGTTTCGCACGGCGGCAAGCTTGACATCGAGATACACATCGCTTCACGAAAGCATCAGAACCATGCTCGTGCCGTAGAAAGGCAGGGCACCATCGGCAGTTTACTCCAAAACAACTGTGAAGACACAGTGATTCGCGCAGAGTGCCTCTTCACAAGATTTCTTGTCAAACTAAAAAAAAAAAGAAATGTTTCATCCCTCCTTTCTTTTTCCTTGCGGCGGTCTCCCGAATTTTTATGTTGCTAGGTTGGCAGGTATGGGAGGAGTGCCATGCTGTTTGCGTGGTTGATGTCCAAACTGAACAACATGTGGGCGGACAGCAATTTTTACTTCATATGTTGGTGCTATGTCGCTTTGTGCCGTCTGCCATGTCCTGTTTTGACGGCCCTTTAGACAACCAAATTGCATTGGTCTTTAGATTTCATCTTTCTACCTTGGCACTAAAGCATTTCAATTGACTCTGGGCTTTTGGGTGCAGAAGGGGGATAGGTATTGTTCTAGAGGAATATGGAAATGTCATTCTCACCTAATTTTTTGGTTTGGTTCTTAAAAATGAAAGAGCATTTTTGTTGCCATGAGCTCTTCACATTGTTTCCTCCTCCTCGACATCTTTGCTCCTGCTCGATGGCCCCAGCTATGTGGCCATCATTATCGCATTGAACGCATTTGTCTGCACAGCAATATGTGCCATTCTGGAGGCACAGTTGGCACGAAGCAATCCTTGACTAAAATCGAGTTGTTTTCCCATATCTATGGTTTCATGCTAGGCTGCCTGGAAGAGTGGCAGCTGACTTTCCCTAGGAGACATGATCTTGAAGAAGCTAGTAAGTCTCTTAGCGAAATGTCTGCAGCCAGTCCGAGGCTTCCAGGAGTTGCCTTTGCCTTTTATGACAATATGATGAGGTTACCGTATTTACTCGCAGAATGAACGCACTTTTTTTTCCCGGAAAATCGATGCAAAGTTGGGGGGGGGGGGGGGCGTTCATTACACGAAGTAAAATTTTTGCGTCCGTATTTACTCGCTTAATGAACGGTCCTTTTATCCCGAAAAATCGACGCAACTTCTTATCTCTTTGCGCGCAACGCGCAACATCCAAAATCGAACTGCGATGCTCAAAAAAAAAATAAAGGTCCTCTTCATGTTATTTTTTTGCGCATTTCTTTCTTTCCGCTTTTCTTTTCTTTCTTATTTCCTTGCGCGGCGCGTAACCCCAAAACCAAACTGCGCTGTGCAAAAAAAAAAAGAAGAAAAAAGTTTTATGTTTTTGTTTTCTCTTGGTTCCGTGGATTGTTTTTTTTTTTGCCGCCTTTTGCAAGTTGATTTGTTTCGCTTTGCTTAGGCGAGGGCTTCTCCGCTTTTCTTTCTTATCTCCTTGCGCCCGATGCGTGACGCGCGACCCCAAAACCAAAATGCGCTTTGCAAAGGAAAAAAAAAAAAAAAAAGCTCCCTTTGATGTTTTTTCTTTTCTTTGTTCCGTGGAATTTTTTTTTTGCCGCCTTTCGCAAGTTGTTTCGTTTCGCTTTGCTTAGGCGAGGGCTTCTCCACTTCTCTTTCTTATCTCCTTGCGGGCGCGACCCGAAGTCCGGACTGCGCTGTGCAAGAAAAGAAAAAGAAAAAAAAAAGCTCCTTTCTATGTTTGTTTTTTTTACTTTTCTTGGATCTTTTTTTTTTGTTTTTTTAACGGCTTTTGCAAGGTGTTTTGTTCGCCCACGCTGTCCATACATTCACGACCTCGCTGCACCAGGATAGAAAAGTGCATTCATTTCGCGCGCGTGGGGGAGGGGGTCAAAATTTTGACGTCCTAGTTAAAAGTGCGTTTAATACGCAAATGAAAAAAAAAATTTAAAAAAAATCGAAATTTTGAGAGCCGATTTGGGGAGTGCGTTTATTACGCGAGTGCGTTCATTGTGCGAGTAAATACGGTACATAACTGGGCTCGACTCTACCTCACGACATGCACAATTTTCTTAAAGTGAGGGTTCTCAAACTACCCTGAGAAGTCCCTATTTGGTCTTGGCGCTGATGAAGTCAAGTTCTGCGGTAGCCTACGGACCTTGTAAACAAAAGCCTACACACAAGGGAGTGCTTGTCTCACACATCAGTAAGTGGCCTAGGTTTGCTCCAATAAACCGGAAAAGCATTTTACTTAGTTAAGACTGCAAGTTGGGCTAGTTGGTTTCGATCCATACCGAGGTTTTATGCCAAAAAGCACAGGGCCAAATAGTGAGATGCAATGCTTAGCTGTGGAAGCAGTCGAGGAAATTGGAGGGCTTGGAGAACCCATGAGGATACTCCAGGGAAGGTTCCTAGGAACCCAGTTTGAGAACCCGCATCTTAAGGCATCGATCGACGTGCATTTGGCCAAGATCGGTTGTAGCCGAGGCCGGGGCAGGATTTCAATGTTCGGGGCTCACGACGCAGGTGGTGCTAACCCTGCCCACATCGTGGATCCGTGGCCCTGGCACCCCACTTCCGCAGCTGGACCTCCTGCTGCGCTTTCTCAAGCTCTACCAGCAGCACCTCTATAAGCTCTCCTCCACTGTGGGGGACCTCTCGGAGCTCCACGGGAATGCCAGGCAAGCACTGCTCGTTGTCCGCCCTTTTAATCCCTCTCTGGGCCCGCTGCTGTTGTGCCTCTGAACTGAGCCGAATCGGGATGGAAGTTTGGGTGGGCAAAACAAACGTTGCCTCAGTAAACGTTCAGTTCGTCATGACACAAGCCTGAGTCTGCGGGCAAGCAAAGGACGACACACACCGGAGAAATATCAAACGTGGCTGAAATTTACTTAGCTTGAAAAGTGCTCCGTCTATTTTTCACCAGCTCATTTGCACCCCGAATTTCTGCTCATAAATGTTCAATTGATGGTAAATGCTAGTTTCATCCAGTTCTTCCACATTGTTAGTACCTTTTTGGATGCAGTTCTAGTTTCTATTCAAGGTCACGACTTTGGCTTTTTTTTCTTTTAGGGACATTCTTCTATTGGCTGTTGTGTTCTCCTCTTATTTTACTGGGAGTTTAGTTCGATACATAACGACAAGAGGCATATGTTTGTAAAGCACTTGCATTCTTTTTGCACTAACTATTTATGAATTAGCGATAGCTTTGCACAGACGATTGTCACCCCCGTTGAGTTACTGATAATGTTTTCTTTGTTTTCCCTTTACCAGTTACTAATAGGGTTCTGTGTTTTCGAGTTTTTCTTCTTTTTGTTTTAATTTTGGGGAAAGGGGAAATTTATTGGGGTTTATTTTTACTTATAGACTCAATGTTTTTCAATGTCAATCTTTGGTCTCAACAAAAAAATTGGCATGTGTGTCTAAGACAGCAGGACACGGGCATGGGACTGCCCAACCTCCAGGGAACATGGCCCAAATACTTGGAAGACCTCCCATTGCCAATAAAAGAAGGAAGTGAAAAAAAGGCTGCCTTTTTCACCCACAATGTACGAAAAAGTGAAAGCGATAGCTGTAGCTGGTTCATGCAGTAAAGGCCAAATGGGGTTGTCATGTGTCTGAGGACGTCACGTGGCGAAGCCATTTTGCTCGCATTGCGCAAACATGCTACAGCTATTGCTTTCACTTCTTCACACATCGACAGGAAAACCTGCGCCGGTGCAGGTTTTCCCGGTGTCGTTGAGTGGGGAAGGGAGGGGATAACATTGACGTTTGATTACGAGCAGAGAGGGAGATGCACGCAGAGAAAATGACAAGGCTCTGTGGGGAAGGTGGGCGATGAGTTTTGGTAGAACACGCTTTATGTTTGGAGTTGCGTTTGAGACTTAGAGATGTTATAGTGAAATTGAATGCGATGGAAGTTTCTAAAACCATTCAATATCACACCTAGCAACTGAATACTGCCAAAGTGGGATTTCGTATAACGTGAGTAATGTTTGAAAACACCTGTTTTGAAGTTATCGTTAGCAGACGACAAGGAAGACGCTCCGCTGACGCTTCCTCTTTGTTTGCCGTTATTGTTAGGTTGTTGGGGCTCTTCCTTCTTCGCGCTGTGCAACCAGTGGGAACACCCGACTTCTCTTTCTCCTCGCACCATAAGAAGAGAGGAAGGGTTTTTCCATTTCCACTGTGACGACAGACAACAAATGCCAACATTGAAATCCCTTCAAAGTGTCACCAGTAAAGCTATTGCTTTAAAAAGGGTGCAGTCAGATAAAAATCAGCCTCATGCGCAGTTTAGTGGGGGTTGTGTTCAAGGTCAAGATAAAGTCAAGCTGTAGCTAAAGACCTCTTTCTGTATAGCTTGGGTTTTTTGTTGTTCAAGACCAGCTCCATTTTAGCGTTTTTGGTTTTCCCCGATTTCAATAAAACCGGCTCAGAGGCTACTTTTGGGGGTTTATAGGTATATATACTGAAAACACAGACCCCTAGTTATGAACCACTGGTATGTCTTAGCTCAGCTTTAGTGTCACCATTCCATCCAGCATTTATAAATTACTTTTTCCCAGCTTACACGTCCGTGTAATGTATGACACAAACGAAAATGTGCAGTCCCAGGCACACTCTTTACAAAAGCACTGGCTTCGTAGCAGAGAAAACTTTTCCTTCTGGCATACAGAGCCATTTGCTTGAGGTATTATCTCGATTGAGTTCCGCCCGTGTTGATCTGCCTGCACCCCTATGTACAATGAGCGACGCTCACTCTCTGCATGCCCTTCTGTCCCACCATGTACAGAGTCTGATTTGATGACACAAAGCGTGAAGAATAATTAACGAGAACCATGAACCTTCTTTGTTTTTTTCACTTTGCTAACTAGTACTAATAGTAAGCACTCAAAAAGATGGAAAGTTGGTGTAGTTGGTACGATAGCATAAATATACAGAAAAAGTATGCTAGTCGGGTATGATAGCATAAACACTCCACATTCATAAATCATCAAACAGACATCAATATTTCCTTACATGCACTGATCTTTTGCAAAAAGATGTTTATAACACTTGCATCTCTTTTTGTAAACACCCGCCAATTTATCTCCTTACAATGGATAGCCCACTTAGTCAGATGTTCCAAGGGTTGAATAGCTGCCACGCCCAATGGCCATTTTAGTTGTGGACGTGTTGCAGGGACGCTGTAGCATCCCGGTGACATAATCACACGTAGGAGAAAAGGGGAGTCCGGTTCCCCCTCCTCCAGCGTTCATTTGACGGTCCCCGTCCTCTCTGCAGAGAAAACCTCGAGGAGGTGAACAAGCTGGTGGCATCACTCACCACGTCCAGCGAACAGACCAAGTCCAAGGGGAAAAAGTGAAGTGTCCAGCTGCCTCGTAATGGTGTCTCTCTTGCGAGCTGCGTACGACCAGCCGACGACCTGACCGAAGCGGTTACTTTCCGGGAGATGAGGGGAAAACCTCATTCTGGGCAACCCTGGAAACAGGGATCTTTGGTTTGGCGTGGGGCACCCCAGAGAAAAGGAAGGATCTCGACCTTTTGGAAAAGAACGTCTTTCCAAACATACGGCCAAAGAAGAGGGAGCTTTCACTTGTTTGGACCGAGTACCTGGCATTCCTCAACTTCACACTGGACTGTGAGCCACACTGGGAGTTCGACTGCTTGCGTGGCCATGTTGGTTGTCCTTGTGTGCACCTGGTGACTGAGCATCCACTGACTTTTTTTAAATGCCTTTGGGGTTGTACTGTTTGCGTGTGTGTGTGTGTGTGTGTTCTTTGTCTTCGGCATACAGAAACCACATTTGACATCTGAATTAAATCATTCTCACTGCAGATCAAAATGGCCTACATTGGTGGGTACATGTGAGCAAGTGCCCACCCAAAAGTAGTAGATAATAAAAAAATAGGGATGGGCCTTGTTAGGTCTGAGAGCAGTTAGGTCTGAGAGCAGAAAAACAGAAGGGGCATATGGTACCTTGTTTGATCTGACAGAGCGCATAGGGGCACTATAGACCGTTCCATTAGGGTCATAGCAGAGAGGGTAAAAGAGAAAAAACGCACTCCCCTCTCACCCCATGTTGTCTTCACCGCCGGTGGGCTGAGCTGTGTCTGGCTGGCGTGCAAACTGTGTTTAAAATCGCGTCATTTTGGAACTTTAAAGCGCAGATGTGCAGATTTTGGTATGCCAGTTGTCGTGTAATACTATGCTAGATAAAACGACTCACAGGGTCCAAATGCGCTGTTGCCTGCGTGCAAATAAAAAATAAAATAGGGAAAACTCTGTCAGATTGGCCGGTCTCTCTGGCGAAAAGTAAATCCGGTTGCTGTACCCTTTTTACTATACAAAGTTCGTACTGGTGTAGGCCTTTAGCGACCATAAGTGGAAGTTTGAAATAATAAATAAAAACGTGCTCTCCTGCCGCAATACACGCAGTAGTTGAGGGTAGTACTGCCGGCTGACTCAACTGCTATTTAAGTAACGGAAAAAAGATATGCTAGTTGATCATTTACAGAAATAGAACAACAGAGAGCTATAGGATGATTTTGGAGTAGACATAACTATTCTAAGAACGCGAACCACTTCACAACGGCAGCCACGAGCGAGAGTTCGATGTTCCATACAGCCCGCTGATACAGCTCAAAGATGGAGAACGGCAACCTCCCGGTTTGTCGTCTGCTAGCGGAGTCGGGCGCGTGCCCTCTCTCTCGTTTTACCCCGCCGAACCCGCTGAATTTCCCGAATGAATGGAGAGGGCGCTGCGGTTGAACAAAATGGTGCCGCCCAGAGAGCGCTAAATGGAATGGTCTATAGAGGTCTGGCAGAACCCCTAATTTCTAAAGCAACCACGCCACTCCCACATCAAGCTTCACCGCTTTGCACTGGTGCACACACGTAAAGCTTCAGCTTTTTGTGCCCTCGGAGAAGCAGCTGGTGCGGGGGAACACCTGGGATAGCTCAGTGTGCTCAGAAGGTTGCTGGGGTGAGCACTTAATATGTCCTTGATAGCTGTTCCCGAGCAAGTGCAGAGCCCTCCTGCTCAAGAGTACTTGAATTCCTGCTATTGTTCTGAGGTAGCTTTTTACCGTCGGTGTCGGGGTCAAGATAATACAGAAACTAATCATTTTCTCCAATAGACTTAAACTTGAAGCGTCGCATCACGGCGTAATGCGACGTTATGCATTCTGGGAATCGGTGGGAAGCATAATCTATACGCGCTCCGCTTCTGGCCCACAGGTTTCCAGAATGCAACGTGCGCATGACGGATTTATGGAACTACTAGTCTATTGAACGTGAAGTTATATTTCACGAAATGAATTTCAACACAATAAATTCCGTTGCAGCTTGAACGCACAAAAATCAGCTCTCGGCGGATGGGCGGGATGGCGGATGGCTGCGACAGCTGCTAATGGTAGCTGCCGTGATGCACGCGCAGTCGTGGAGGCGCAGCAAGAAAGCGCGTGATCTGTACCGAGGGTTCCCGAAATTCCCTGCCGTCTTGGCGCTGTACGTTTTGCAACAGGTCTATTAAACTTTTCACAAAGGCGTCTATAGTCTGTTTCACCCTACTTCCAAGCACAGGGGGTGCTACGAGTCATCGGAGCCAATCCAAGGCCACGTAAACATCACGTGACCTTGGAGAGGGCGCAGTGACGCGCGGAGACGTTATCACAAGGCTACGATCACGGAACAGGAGTGGCTAAAATGACTCGTAGTCTCCGCTGCATCTTGGTGTATGGTGAAACACTGTATAGGTAAGTGGTGCATTTCTAGGTTCTATGAAAAAAATATAAGCCCAAGAAATTGTGTATTTTCCTAGGCACAAGAAGGAAAACAGTAAAAACCATACGGTTGACGATGCCACTGACAACATAAAGCAAGCAGGTAAGGGCAGGCAGCGTACCTAGCACCACCAGCGGCAAAGTCTCCATGGGCAGCGGCAAAGAACCGTTTTCAATTAATTCTCTTTTCGCACAAACTTTACATTTACCATTAAAACCTGAATAAAATCACTTTTCACCGCAGGAAATGTATCTACCTAACATTCCACCAATTACACCACTCCTGTCTAGAAGGCGGAAACTAATGGGGTCCCTGCAACGACTTTTTGACTGGTTTTTAATTTGCACCGAACCTGAGCGCCATGAACTTAGTAACTTAGTCAAACTCCTCTTTTCTCAAATTTCGCTTTACTTTAAAAGTTACAAGCAAATTAAGATTACAGAAAAAAAAAAAAAGCCCCAAAAACATTTATGGCGTTGCTAGTCCTGGCTTGGGTGGCCGTGAACTAGAGGAGGGGTAGCGAGCTAAGCGAGTGCTCGCGGCTGCTGCACTTTGTGTCGACGGCTTGAGAGGGTGCCACTAAAGAATTGGCTGGATAGACTGTTGAAGCGGGCAGCCAGGGCGGCTCGCATTGCATTTGCTGCGCAACTAAACACTAATTTGGCATGACACTTCATTGGCCACAAACGACAGCAAACACGGGTAAAGATCAGTTCAGAACGAGAGCCATTTCGCTGCATGCCAAACGGCCGAACCCGCAAGCCAAACCTGCTCACCGAAGGCCTTCGGAAAGCTTGGAACTGGTCGGAGCCTCCAGCCCATACGACCGCAGTGCCGCCGCGTACATCCGAGAACTTTCCACGCTCACCGCTTCACAGCACTGTGTGGTGCGTGTCGGCGCCTGATCCCACTACCCTTTCTAGTTTGCGCCGCCTTTTCCTTCGGCTATGTCAATGGCTCATTTCTTGTTTCCGTACTTCCTAAACTGCATTTGTTTCTTTGCTCATCTAAAATACTGATCAAAAGCTACTTTCATAACTAATTGAAACGGTTTGCGCCACTTTATATTTTGTATTTCGAGTAAAAATATCTTTTAGCGGCTCTGACCAGTCGTAAGGCAGAAGCTGACCAGGACCGACAACAACATGATTTCGTCGCATGCGTTCGGCATTACAGGGCACCTCCGTAGGAGGAGGAGGTTTCTTCATCGTCCGGTTAAAATATGACTCACTGATATTTAGTTACTCTCTCTGTGCCCGCTGGGTTGCCCGAACCACAAGAGATCTGGAAACTGCAAAAAAGGTAGATGCTTAAATAGGATTACAGGGTCCCTTTAAAAATGGATTGATATTCCCTTAAGATTCACGCTTTCAAGTACCACAAACCATTGTTATGGAACGTGCAAGACGTGTCATTAGCGGGTGCTCCACCTTAATTCGCTTCCAAGGGCCGCTCATTTCAGTGCTGCGCCTCCATTGGCTTCAGAGGACCTCTCGAGACACAGGCTTCGTGCACTGGCGCACTTGCAAGACAAACACAAACATATCGATGGGCTTTAGACTGATAGCTAGAGTCACTAAATAAGCTGCGCTTAGAGTATCGGCACTCCGTTCCCCCACATTGTTGTGGGCGCCGCCATATTGGGGCTTGTGCAGAGCATACGCAACTGCAGATCGTCATGATTCAAAAGTGCGACTTCCTCAGCATTCGATTCGGTGTTAGGAAGCTCATGTAATATTGCTTTTCTCTGTCGCGGACTGTTTAAACATTTGTGGAGGACGGAAAAGCGGTTCCTGTGATTTCAGATAAAGCTTCAGATAACTGGCAACCATGATTTTAAGCCACAATATGGCCAAGTGTCGTTACTCTGAAGCGTAGCTTATTTAGTGGCACTACTGAGAGCGTAGCAAGTGCCACAGAGTGGATGCACCACGAAAAGGCGCCAGGCATTCTAGGAAGCTTGTTTGCTGACTCTGATCTATGTTGGTAAAAGCCCATTCACACGCGACTCTTTAGAACCGAGCGCCTTAAAACTTTTTACGACAAGAGAACACACTGACGCGCTGGCGCCATCTATGCAGTAACCCTGGAACTGCATTTCTCTAAATCGAAGGTTTGGCGGTATTTGCGTGGTCAAATGTGCGTACTAATGAGAAATGTGTGTTTATAACATTGACAAGTTTTTCAAGCCAAGAAAGTAAGATGCACGAAAGAAATAGAAGATATACGTACGGGACCGTCAAGTGTTCCACTGCTACCCGATAGGTGGTGCCAGTGTGTCCTCTCGTCGTAAGAGTTTTTTAGAGGTTTCAAGGCACTCGGTTCTAACAAGTCGCAAGTGTGTGAACGGGCTTTTACAGGTTAAAAGTTCAGGGTAAGCTCCTCCCACTTGTTTTCACTTTAGCACAGTGAGTGCTGGAGAGGAGGTGACCTCCACAGCGTTCGCTCTGCTGAGGTGGGAGAAGCTTCCCCTAAACTTTTAACCTCAGAGGAAAATTGGAACTCCCTCCAGCGTGGCTCCGGCCCAATCTCAACTCTGTCTCCTAGTGGGTCTGGTGTTGGAGTGACACTGGTGACACCGACACTGTTCGACCAGAGGAAAGTTGGCGAATCCCTTGCCAGGTGGAGGAGGCAGGGGCGCGACCCCCCTAGGTCTTTCTGGCAATCACCCCCACAGCATGATGATAGTTACAGAAATGCACTGGCTTAGATGTTTTTAGGCTAGGTGGCGCAAGCTACCACCCGCTATTAGGATTACAATCGTTAATAATTGTCCATCCATGGAACCTCCCCAAAGCATCGCCGCATCGCCGCTGTGGCGCTGTCGCGCAGTGGTGAAGAAAAGCCTCAAGCTGGCCAAGGCCAAGCCCAGACGAGCCGTATCGCAGTCGCGCAGTGCATGCTTTGTTGTTTTTTAGAAATTTGTTTGTGGCATTTGACATGAGTGAAAGTTTTGACAGTTCAGCCTTACAGGTGTTGGAAAATGCGCTTATCGTGCCCAACAAGTTTAGTTACCTGCCCCTAAGAAGGTTGCACGTCTACATGCGAGGCGTAGCTTTGGGACAGAACAGGTTGGTGCTTTGGCCCTAAGCGCAAATCGGCGGCTTTGTCGCGCTTTTTCGGATTTGGCGGGTGCAAGTCTGGACATGACTCATACACCACCTTGGCGGCCGATCGGACCACCGCCAGTGCTGCTCGTACCGTCGCCGCGCGTCGGTTGTCTTCGTTCGTCTCGCCGCGGCACGTTCGCGTCTATGATCCGTTAGCGCGTTCTCTCCGGTTATCCCGAAAGGCAACATGGCGCGAAAGATCGTCGAAGTCCAAGCGTCCGGAGACGCAGCGGCCGCCAGTGGTACGTATCATTTGTCTAAAGGGTGCACAGTGTCACCGCAACTTTGTTTGGTTGTCGCATGCGCAATGTGCGTTGCTGGGGCACTGCAAGTTCCTTGGATGCTCGCACGGAGAACTTTTCTCGCACGTGCATGGCTGAGCTTTCCCCCATTTCACCTGTTCGTGATTGTACGGTTGTACGGCGATCTTTCTCCCTTCCACCATTGTCCCCCTCCTTTTCGTAACCCCCATTTCAACGCCCTGGTGCCCCACGGCAATAATTTCGGCGGAGACCTCCTAGTACAGTTAGTCACGTTCTGAGTCAGTTTATTTTGGGGTCCATGCCCCCTGGGCGCCTGGCGTTTGCAAGTTTGCGGGTGGGGGGTGGGAGGAGGAGGGGGAGGGGGCAGTCGGTGATTTCACGGACATGATGCAACATGTTCTTCCGCATCTTCAGTAATGGCGTGTGTTGATTAACAATCGACAGGTGTTTCTCGGAAGCGGCGCCCTGCCATCAGCGATTACTGTCGCTTTTCCGGAATCGCATTGTTTTCGGAGGATTGCTAGCGATGGTTGAGTGAGGTTTGTACACAATTTATTGATCGTAGAGAAATCGATATCAGCCGATTTTTAGTTCACTCGCCGGTTTTGGCGGATATTTACCTCTACTTTTTTATTTTTGTTTTACTTTTACTTTTTACTGTCATATATTTTTATGGTGCCCGTCTTGTCTTTACCTAGTCGATTCTCTGCTCTTTCGCAGTGTATTTTGTATGTTTTTACTTTACCTCGCACTAACCACGGATTTTTTTTTTTTTTTGTGCGTTTGCGCATTTGAAGTTTGGCGACAGCTAGTATACTCTTATTCACAATGGCCACAGAAAATTGTCAAGTTATATTCTAACATGTGGGAAGCTATGCATGTTAACGGTCTCTGTTCTTGTGATGATCACCAAACTTGTTACCATTTTGGCATCCTGAGTGTTGCTTGATTGTTTCAGAGCATGGGTCCCCATTGTTTTGCATGCCTCGTAAATTGGGAATGGCTGTTCGAGGGGCGTATCGGAACATCTTGTCTCGTAACGTTTCTGGGCCCACGCATCCATTCCCTTTAAATCGCGCAATAACTTGCACCCTATTGTTTCTTCAAGAGAGAGGCTTTGCTCCGGAGGGGTCATCCCTTTCAGCAAATATGCGCACTGACTGAATCCTTGCATTCACACCGCTTCCTTTGTTTCGCTGCATTTTTGCATTTCATGGGGGCACGTATGTTAGCTTAATCTTTGCTTGATTGCTCTTGTTTGTTCTAGTTGTTTGTTAGCATATTTCAGGGTGTAGCGACCGGCATGCCCCTCAGAGATGACCCTGAGAAAGCTTCGTCTTGGCAAAACGTTGGTTACCACTGCGGGGCTTTCTTTTCAAGTTTTCGATATGCCAGCTTGGGCTTTTTCTGTTTTGCCTTCCTGTCTTGTTCGCACTCGCGAATTTGCGTACAAAATGGTGGTGTTAATGGCTTGAGAGGCCTCAGCATAGTGCTTTAGCCACGAGCAGCGTTGGCACCACGCGTAGCAGTCTCAGGATGCCATTGCCCTCCTGGCAGGTAGCGCAGGAGCGCCGCAACAGCCCCGGCCCAACCTGCTGCCGCTGCAGACGCACCTGAGCATTCCGCTGCTGCTGCCGACCCCGACCCGCGAAGAGACTGAGGAAGAGGGGCGCGTGCTGCTGAGCACCTTCATTGACTACCAAGTGGCGCAGGAGGGCATGGAGCACCCCGAGGCCTTGGGGGACATGGTGTACTCGCACACCCTGGAGGGGGCCGAGGCAGCCCAGGCACCCCCCAGCCGCGAGGAGGTGCTTCTTGCACACCCCGTGTACCGCCGCGTGGGCCGGGAGTTGCGGGACCTGGCGGAGCGCTTCTCGTACAGCCCCGAGCGCAGCCGGGTGCGCCAGGAGGCGGACGCCCTGGACCTGTCGACCCTGACGCGGGAGAACCTGAACAGCCTGATGCTGGAGCTGTTCCACGATGGCTTCAGCAGGGAGCGCCTGGTCACTTTCTTCTTCTTCTGCAGCGACCTGATCCTCAGGGCCCTGCGCACGTCCCTGGGCGCCTGCCTACGTATGCAGGTGGTCCTCTGGGTCTGGGCCTTCCTCAGGGACAACGTCTGCGACTGGGTGCTTCAGAGAGGCGGCTGGGAGGTGGTGCTCACCAGCTACCTGCCTAGTCTTGTCGTGACCGCTGCAGGCGTCGCCGTCTGCGCCGCCGCCATCTTCTACATCTGGAAGAACTGGTGACTGTTTGGCCGGCGGCCACGCGCTTGTGTTAGAAGTGCCAAGGACGTATGGCGGGTGACTCACCACCACTTTTGATCTCTTTTCGTGCGGGGCATTGTCGAACTGGTGCCTTCGAAGCCTCTCGGGGCCTTACTGCCGCAGGGCCAAGTGCAAGAAGTGTGCGGGCAACGGACACTGCCGTGCGGAGGGATTTTGGAGGCCACTTCGCTTAGTCCCCCTTTTTCCTCCTCTCCCTCGTGCTTGTGTGGCGAGTGAGCATCGGCACCACTTTTTTTTTATGCTTTCATATTTATGAGTTGCTTTGTGCTTTACTTGATAGCTGATCTGTGTTCCCACTAATTTATGCAGTGCTTTGAACCGTCTTTCTTGTTTGCTTAGATTTATTTTTCTTTGTATTCGTGCGAGTGCTACTTCAGGAAGTGCTCTTGTTGTGTGTCACATTTTATGCTCAATGTGAGAGGACTCTTTCGGCAACGTTTTTTAATAAGTGTTCTTTCAGAGTGCTGGTTTCACGTTACTCTTTGAAAAACTGACAGAGGAGCATTGCTTTTCGAAGAAAAAAAGTTTTGAAGGTTTCACATTTAATGGACCTCATTTCAAGCGTTCCAAGTTCTTGCACGCATTTGAGCATTGGATGCTAATATAACTTATCCATTTTGAGTTCGTTCCAAGGTGTCCAACTGGCCATTATTTATCTTTGCAGTGTTCTCCTTGGCTGACAACATTTTGTGTACTGTTTGTGTGCATCAACTGTTGCCTTCACATCACAACACTTGCTCCTGACTGCCTCGCTTAGCGTGCTTCAGAACACTATGGCTCAAACCTGTTTTTAAAAATAATGCCTGCCTTTTAAGGTGACGACAGTCCTCGCCCATTCTTATCTGCTCATCGATATGATTGTATGGGAGGAGAGGCTCTTGCCCAAATGTGCATGCTCAGAATTGATTTGCTCCATTGGATGTCCCTTTAACATCCTGCCACCGTTGTTATGAGGGGCAGTGCGGAGAAGACGTTGGGGAGGTTTTTACAGGCCGAGCAGCGGGCCTGTCATGTGCCTTTGCTAGTTCCTCATGTTTTTACAGAAGTATTGGGTCACATGGTTTGACGAAAGAAATGCAGGATTGGAGTTTTAAATCTGTCAGAATTCCAGTTCTGTCTACTCTGACACTGCCAGTTTATGTTCATCTGTAGTGTGTGGTTTTGATGGAGTGACAACTTTTGTACTATACGAAATGTTATTTTTTTATATCCCTCGGATATGTATTGCCAATAAACAAGAAACTTTGATACATCCTTTTGCTGCTCTTTTTTTTATCAATAAATGGAAGTTTTTTAAATCTTTATTTTGTAGCTTCTCTTTTCGTTAACATGGCAGCAGGAGGGAATACAGGTTTGTAAACCCTTTTGCAGTGACTTAAGCTCCCAATGTAAATCACTGCACTTCATGAAGTTATAAAGAGGTAGAATCTGCCATTAATCCACAAAGCAATATTTTGTTGAGGAGATTGCCACATGTTATGGCATTGTCAGTTGAAGAAAATGTATCTTAAAACCTTATCAAAGCAAGCCTTTAGATAGGCAGGCTAGCTCTTTGAGGCTTTTAATAAAAATCTGACTGACACAAACCTGCATGCTCATTAATACTTACTCTGTGCACTGGTATTGAACTAATTAAGTTGGATGTCTGCATTTCTGGCTTGTGGCTCTTGCAGTAGCATGGGCTCCTTTGTGCCCAACCTATTTGAGAAGCGTTGAGAGAGGGATTGCTTTTAAAAATGTGGTTGATTCTTCACACTACCATCCCCATTTATCCTGGAAGCTGCTGTACTGCGAGACTTCAAAGCCGCTTGACGCTTGAGAATCTCCTTTAGGAACTTTAAAATGTTCTAGTCGTTTCGAATGAGAAATAAGATTCCTGGGTAACTTTGGTAGGCCCGATCTACTTAAAGTTTCATCTTTCAAAAGCTGAAGTGGTGAAGTCTCTAAAAATTTTGCGCTAATTTTAAAGTCAATATCTGTTTGTATTTAAGTAAAATACTCCTACCACTACCAGTTCCATAGTACAATTTAGCAAAACAGCTGGTCATATCAAAGCCACGTGATTTAGCGGTGCCTTCCAGTTGACACAATCCTGGTTTGTGCTCGTCTCAACTTTTACAAAGAGGCAGCTATTCCCTGAGAAGATGTACATTGTCGAGCATCCACCATCAGTGTGGTCTCAGTTGCCTCAGCATTGTTCTTATTTTATTTCATTAAAATTGGCCCAAACCAGCCAAATTGGCTTTGGGCCCAGATGGTCTTTCAACAACTTCTAATATGCATAGACTCTAATGAATACTATTGATCGATTGATTGATTGTTGCATTCCCGCTTTGGTTCCTCTTTGCAGTGAGCTGGTGGAGGAGGAAACGTGGGTGTCGGTGCAGGCCATCTCGGAGAGGCTCGTCGCAGAACCGCTGACCGCCGTAGTGTGCCGGCTGTCGGCCGAGCTCTTCCGTTTCCTGCGGAATGCCTTTGCCGGAGACCCCACAAACTCCGAAACCGCCCTTAGGTATTTCAGCGCGGGTAGAACGGGGAGCTGCTCTTCAACAGCCGTCAGAAAGACGAGTCAACTTTTCTTTTAAAACTAGCACTATTATGAGCCCATCCCCTTTCGGATCTCCTTGAAATTCGCTTTTGTAGCGGGGCTGTGTTAGCCTGTGTCTAGGTTCAGCTTACATTTAAAGGGGGGGGGCTGAATCCTGCCAATCGCACCTTAAAGTCGCTGTCACACCGCTAACATATTGTACAAAAGGCAGTTTGCAGACACGGTTTCAGGCATGTTTCGTCCTTGTATGATGGTCCTGTCATATCAGTCGTACAGAAGCTGTCTCAAGACACGTTTGAAGCATACATGCATGTAAGAAGCAAACATGCTTGAGTCATGTCTGCCGATAATTCTGTTATCATGTCTTTTATATGATGTATAACTAGTTTGACTGCAGCTTTATGGTTATGTAACCAACAGATGTTAGTTGTGAATGCGCTGCTCTGTGTATCTCTGCTAGTTCCTATTTGGATTGTTTTGAGCATTTTCACGCCAACTATGTAAATGCACAACCACCAAGTGCGGCGCCACCTAGGCCAGGGGTGTGCAAATATTTCGCAAACCCGAGACACCTTGATCGTCTTCGTGGAATCTGGAGATGCATATTTGTGGTAAAACATAATTGAAAAGCAGAGAAATGAGCAAGGAGAGAGCATGTTGCAGTTGCACGCTCTACTGAATGCATCGCATTTGGCTGGATGCTTTTTGACTTTCCAGACAGTGTGTTAGGTTGCAGCAGATTGTGCTTGGCTTAGATATTTCCTCTGAAATGACTCCTTCCACTTGAACAGAGGTTCTCAAAGACTCCGTTTCCACGTGCTGTCGTGCGCTGCTAATACGGCACTTTTTAATCCTAAGTTATGTTTGGCTGAGCAGTTTTGGCGGGAAATTAATGTTTAAGGTCTACTTATTTGTTTATTTCCTACCAAAGGCTAATGGTGGCGATTATGGAAAGGAGCTGCAGGGTACGGCTGGATACCCTCCTGGCCACCTGCAAGGTGTGCGCTGCACAAGGAGAAAATCGAGAGGCGCTTCATGTGCAGCATCTGCAGACGTCTCATTATTAGATCAACGAACTATCGCGATCGATCAAGAAAATGAAACCCTGTTTTTCGGCTTGCATAAATAAACTATGCCAAAAAGATGAAAATCCATGAGAATTTGGTGCTAGCAATGATCAGAAAATGCGAGAGTTTGAACACATCACGTGACCTAAATCAAAAGATACAAAAAAACCCGAAATTTCTTTAGTAATTGATGTGCACCTAAGCCCATCCATCAAACTGAAATTTCATATTGCAGGCTCCTGTAGCATTTATTTCAGTCAAAACTTGTCAGTAACAAAGACAATATTGTTTTATTTCTTGCTGACGAGCTCCTTACTGAAGTAAGTGCTATAGGCGCCCGCAGTCTCAAATTTCAGTCCAATGAATATTAGGCTTAGGTGGACGTCGACTCGTAGAAAAGTATTGTTTTTGTTTAGTATCTTTTGGTCGAGATAACATTGTGCGCTCAAACTTCTGCATTATATCACCACTGGTAGCGTCACATTCTCAAATAGTTTCAGCTTTCAACGATGTTTACTTTCTTTGTGCAGGCCGAAAAGCTGGGTTTCCTTTTCTCGATCGATTCCAGTAGCTCAATAGCCGAGTACCAAATGTGCGTTGGAGTGGAATGACAAGAAATGACCAATGTATGAGAGGAGACCTGTGCCCTGGTCTTTTGTTGACAGCCGGAGAAAGCTGCTGCAGAATGTGGACTACTTGATCAGAGCCCTGATGGAACAGCGCTCCAAAGAGCCCACTGACGAAGGTGCGTGGCATTCACACCCCCTCTGCAGGAAAGAGAAGTGCAACCAGTAGCTAAGACGAGAAATGAGTTGACGCATTGTGCAGATTAAAAGGCAGATCTTGAAGATACAACGGCGTTATTTTAGAAATCGGACATTCTAACAACTGATCGGTGCTCGGTGCAATATGCCAGCTGAGGAAAATTCTGTACGCTCATTTGATGCGAGAGGTGTCAAACCTTCCAAGTACCTTTTCCAGAAACAAACTGCTAAGTTGTCGGCCAGTCGGTTCATGCCTTTGAATTAAAACTAAAAGAGCACTGAGAGAGCCAAGGTTGAAGTGAAAAATGTGGATGAAACGAGTGCTTGTTGCCTCCAATTACTCTTCATCCTCGGCTGTTTTAGTGCTTTTTCAGTTGTCATTTGCAGCAAACTGTGGCATGACTTTAATTTATCCAGATTCATACTTTTTTAACAAAGAACCAAACAAAATCTATCTGAAACTTGGCATGTTCCTGTCTTGTTTCAATGCAGGCTGCCCTCAACAACAGTGCCTTCGACAAAGGAATTAAGTTGGTTAGTTGGTCAAACGGATAGAATAAAATGTGACTCATTGCGAGGGTGTCCTTGTACGACGAGATTTCCGTTCAAATTCTGCCAATTTCAATTTCGACACGAAAGGTTTAAATATGAAACATACTCATCAGTTATTGAGCTTAACAGTCCCGCTAATTGAGCTACGTGTGGATGCTTTCTTTTCCATCCCTGTGCTATGGATGCTTTGCCTCAACACCTCATTAAGGAAACCATTGTCAGTGCTATTTTACGCCCTTGCTTCGTGTACAAGGCACGTATTAAAGGGTTGTCTCTGTTGCAGAGGCCACTGTGGCCTTGCGGTGTGGACTGCAGTGCTTCGGCAACTTGGTGGCCAGCTGGGAAGCTTCCCGAGATCTTGTCTGGAACCTCACCTTCTTGTGGAGCACGCCAATGTGAGAAGCTGCGGTGTCTCTCCAGTGTGGGCAATCCTTTGCAGACAGTACCAGAGCTGTAAACTCACATAATTAAAAATATAATGAAGTTACCTTAATTAGTGACAATATAAGTACATACATACTTTTCAACATTTAAATTTCTCTAACTGCAACTTATTTACATTCTGGGACTGATTTGTAGCTTACTTTGCTAACGCTTACTTCTCGAACATGCCGACAAATACACATTATTATGGCGCTCCTGTCTCTTCACAAAATTTGCATCAAGCTATAAGTCACGACGAAACAGAAGTCATTTACGGTGTTGCGTCGGGATTAGTGAAGTTGCGGAGAACGGCCGCAGAGTTTATCCTGTGAGCGTAGCATCTGCGGCACACCCGGCGTATCCCAGCACCACCTGGCTACCCGTCTATTCTTTTTTCAGTTTATCGTGCTGCCTGGTTTACCACTGTGTGGTCTTTCACGCCATTCTAAACATATCATCGGTTGTCCCTCAGTGATCAGTGCTTGGTCCCGTTTTGTTTCTAAGGTACATAAATGATATTGCAGATAAGCTCGACACTAACCTGACAGTTCGCCTGTTTGCCGACGATTGTTTAATTTATTCAAGAATCTCAAGTCAAGGGGACCAGGTCAAATTGAATGCAGCTTTAAGAGTTATTAGCAACTGGTGGATGCAATAGGAAATAAAAACCAACTTTAAAAAAAACATGTTTGCTAGGATAACAGACAAAACAAAGAACATGTTATCATTTGATTATGCATTTGATGGTGCACTGTTGATGCATGGCGGTCACTTCAAATATTTAGGACTTGCTATAACTGAAGATCTAAGCTGGAGCTGCATATGAACAATCTCTGCTATTCAGCCGAGAGAAGACTGAAACTAAAACTCGCTCCCTCAGAAGTTAAATTAACTGCCTATTTAACCCTAGTAAGTCCCATATTGGATTACGCAAGTGTAGTATGGGACTGATTTAGACAGTACCAAACTTACAGGATGGAACGGGTTCAAAGAAGAGCAGCAAGGTTTATATTGTCAAAAATACGGTACATGCTAAAAATATTTAACTTGCCACATCTTAAAGATAGACAAAGAACAGCTAGGTTCAAATTTCTTTATTCAATGCATCGAAACCTTTTCAATTTTCACGCTCAACGTTACTTAAAGCGGGAGTGCAACGATTTCCCGGATCTTCGGTCAAAGATTTGTGGAAGTTGCCCTCTGACACTTCTGAAGTCAAAGAACAGAAAACCGATTTCGCCTGCGTGTCCTAGTTCTTGCGTAAAAAAAAGATAAATATTGGGCATTTCGGGCACCTCTCAACTCACTCCCAGTCTTCAGGGTCACACCTGGTCGCACTCCCAGTGACGTCATTCGGAGTGCCGTGTAGCTTCTCCGTGTGCTATTTTGGAGGGCGCTTCCTCTCCTCTCTCCGCCGACATTAGCGGGCGTTATGCTGCAGCTTAGAGCCGAGCGAGGTCACGTAGTCTTTTCGCCGTAGTTCATTCCGGCTGCCACGTGGGGCTGCAGGTGGGGGAAAAGCTCGACTTTTGCTTTGCGATTATGCAGCGGAATCGTGACATTTTTAATAAAGGAGGTGTTTTCTCGATCTTCCGGGACACGATAAACAACGTAAAAAATGACAAGATGCAAATTCTTTTAATCATAAAATCGTTGCACCGGCCCTTTAAAGCCACGGACATCTCGTCCAGTCAGAAGCAGTCATCCAGATCAAATCGCATGCCTAATGAAACGGATAAACATATTTAAGTATTCATTCTTTTCATGAACCATAGAGGATTGGAACTTTTTTCCCTGTGATATAGTGAAAATGGATTCTCTAAACTAATTTGAAAGCAATGTGCTCGCCTGCATAGCGTCATACAGTGCAGGCTAAACTTAATACTGTATTTTCTTTTTTATGTTTGAGCGTATTATCTTTTTTGCGACTTATTTTGAGTTGTGAGCACTGTGGTTGTGCTTGGCTTGATTGTGTGTTAAACATTTCTTTAAGCATTGTCGTGGGTTGTGTTTCTAAAGTCTTGCGCACCTGGCCAAAACATTGACCCAATATGTATATTTTGTTTTCTATCGTATTGAGGCCTAAAACCCCACCCTGTATCGGCCCCTCTGGACTAACAGTGTCAACAGACAAAAACAAAGTGTGTGTGCATGTGGCTGCAGCTACCCAGCCCTGCTGTCCAGCGACGACAGCACCCTGAGGATGTATGCCAGCATGTTGCTGCACGGCTGCCTTCTCAAGGGGCGCTGCTGCGGCTCTTCTTCTGGTCCCCGTGCACGGCCGAGGTGGTCACGTGCCTGACCCGGATGATGGCTGACGTTGAGTCCGAATGGAGGTGAGCCGTCTTTCGTCCCCCATCGGACTCGCTCCGTGTGAGGAGTGACCTACGCCCGATCGCCGCAACACGGCCCCCAAAGGCCCCTTCACGCACTTGTGTTTGCTTTCTACGGAGTTCACGCAATATCTTGCGACGAGGGAACACGTTGGCGCCATCTATGAGGTGACTTCGGAACTGAATTTTACTAGAGCAAAGGTTTGGCAGTATTTGCAAAATTAAATGTACATACTATCTGTAGGAAATGGTCGTTTATAACATTGTGAAAGGTTTTTGAAGACAATAAAAAAAGAATGATAGGAAATATTTTGAAATATTGAATGTTCCACTCAATAGATGTGTTCTCTCAGCGTAAGACGTTTTAAGGGAGGTAGGTAGCTGCAAATGTTTGAGCCAGCCTTAACTCTTCCTTTACCGCAGGAAAAAGGCTCTTGTGGAGTGGTCTCAGTAAAAAATAGTATGCAAGCTTGATCATGCTAAGACTAAGAATGTGCGATAGGCCTTCCAAGGAAGAGAAGGGCGTCCGAATGGCACCGCCTTCCATAAATTCGCTTTCATTTCTGACGCACGCCGTGAGATTGCACTACACAACTGGGAAGGCTGTGAATGGCGCCGTGCGATTGAGCTCGCTCTTGCGTGGTCCGTACCACCAACCTGGATGACTCAGTTGTAATAAAGAAAAGAAGAAAAAAAATAGCTCAGTCAGTAAAGCGCTTGGCTCACAACCTCAAGGAGGTGAGTTCAAATCTTGCCGGGGGACCGAAGTCTTTTATATGGTTCCCTATGGGCATAGCACTTTTCGGTGTCGGTATTTCGTTACAACTGGCCGTTACAGCCGGCCATTACAGCCAAACATTACGGAACTTCTTGAAAATCGGCTGATAAAACGCACCTTGTGTTAAAATGGTTTAGCCACAAATTTTGCTACTAGATGTACCAAAGGATACCAAAATGTAGCTAAAAGAACCCCTTTTGAAAAAAATGTAAATAGCAAACAAATTATGTATTTATAGCGCAAAAAGAAATGTAATGTCAAATTTAGTGTAGCCAATGTTGAAGTTTTTATTTTAATTCAATGTGCCTTGCAAAGTATTAAGAGTAAAAAGAATTCAAAATATGCATTTTGTACTTTACTCCTTGAAACAAATCCTGCTAGTGTGAAAAGTTTTCGTGCAAAACTCCTTGTTCTGCACAAGAAAAGAAGACATATTTTTCACCCACATTGTGCGAAGAAACGAAATCGACAGCTGTAGCACGGTCGCGCAATAGGGTTGGAATGGTGTCGTCACGTAACTGAGGACGGATGTGCGACCTGGTTAATTCTCATAGCCATCGGGGATGCCACTGACGGCCATCTCCAGTGCTCGGTGATCAATGAAGTAACTGGGTAAGCGCGATGTAAGTTTCTAAAACCATCTAACATTACACGTAGCAATTGGATACTGCTAAAGTGCGATTTCGCATAATGCGAGTAATGTTTGAAAACAAGTCTTTCAAGCAAACGATACAGAAGACTCTCTCTTCATGGCATCGTTACTGGCAGGATGCCGGGGCGGCTGAAGGGGAAATTTGACTTCCCAGGCCTCGCGCCAAGAGCGGAGAGGAGGGTTTTTCGTAGCGGCGACAACAAGGGACGAGGTAAAACTTTCTGCAAAGTGTCGCTCGTAAAGCTATCGCTGTAAAAGGTAGCCTCCGTGATGACTACAAATATTCACCAAAGCCCCGACTAAAGTGTTTCGTGCTGCATTGCAGCGTTGTGCCAAGGTCGGGACCGGGCTGCCTTTTCCAAGAAAACTCCACTCATGTCACTATGAGGTTGACACCCTGCAGATGAAAAATAATGTGTTTGAAGCTAGCCCAGTATGTCTACAGCGCACAGAGGCAGTAAATGCACTCGGCACGCAGAATGAAACACACCGATAGGCACCTGCGAATAATCCTGGCTGGTTCGACCCACTACCACAATCAAAACTAAAATCCGATGAATGAACATCATCTTTTGACTCACTGCTGCCACTTTCATCCACGAAATCGATTGCATATGCACCAAAATCGTGAGTCAGATGATGGATGCCATGCTTGATGCGATTGCTCACGATTCTGGAACTTTAAATTCTCGTGAAAAATTGCACCCTTGTGGAAAAGCAAAAACCAAAACCGAAACTGGAAAGAGGGTTCCTTCATAATATCCTAGGCGGCGCCAGATGTCTAAAATTGGCACCGAACAGGTAGAAATAGGGGTTTGAAATCCATTGATCAAATTGCTCGATTTGAATAGGCACGGTAAGTTGAGTTGACTTTCGCTCAATCTGGCATGACTGGGCCGACTTGCTAGGAAGAGCATCTTATATACAGGGTGCGCACAGGTCCTTGAAACCCTTGAAAACCCTTGAATTTAGAAATTGGGTTTTCAAGGCCCTTGAAAACCCTGGATTTTTTTCTAGACCTTGAAAACCCTTGAATTTGAAAATTTGGCTTGTGCAGGGCCCTTGAAAGCCCTGGATCTGTTAGCTAGACCTTGAAAATCCGTGAATGGTTATTTATAATAGCAAGTTCGGGGATATATTGTACATTTTTGTTATGTTTATCAATTTTTTTTTCGTTTCGGTCTAAGTTATTTTTAATTTGTTTTGATTTAGCCTATGTTCATTGGATGGTTGGCCACATTGGAGCAGATCCGAATGCAAATCCAATCTGATCCGGGAACGCTTGGGCACTGTTTCTGCCATTGGCCTCGTGTTTTGTCGTCGGTCGTAAGAAAATGCCCAGCAAAGCAGGTTTCAGGGTGCGTGGCTCTGCAGTGATGTATACAAGGACTGGGTAGCGCTAGATACGACAAATAGCATTGTGCGAGGTGCAAGCCGTGCGGAAAAATTTTCGATGTAGCCGCCATGGGTGAGCCGGTATTAAAGAGCCATCCCAGACAGAACATGCATATTCTGAGGACCTCCTCAGAATATCCCATTCGGAAGTTGGGATATCCCCAGAATATTTGTGGTGGGAGATATACTTCCCCAGGATGTCCGTGGGATATCCATTTGGCCCACTTTTCTAGTCCCCAGTATATCCCCAGAAGTTCCCCTGGGACGTTGTCAGTATTTCCTACGTTTATCCGTGGGATCTCCGTACCAGATCCGGGTTGTCCTTGGGATATCCCCAGAATATTCGTGGTGGGAGATATACTTCCCTAGGACGTCCGTGGGATATTCCTTTGGCCCACTTTTCTGGTCCCCAGTATATTCTCAACATATCCCTTTGGATGTTGTCAGTATTTGCTACGTTTATACCTGGGATCTTCGTACCAGACCCTACGGGTTGCCGTCTGTACACAGTAGGTTTATACGTGGGGCCTTACAGGCAGCTCCAACATACAGCGTGCCGACATCGTCATGTGCTGGCCAGACTATGGTAATGATATAATTTCTCCGTCGCGTTGTCTGGCTGGCACACGACGCTGTAGGCAGTGGCCTGGATCACACAGCTGTCAGCTGCAAGTCAGGTGTGCACCAATAGAACTCGACTGCGCAGTTTGCCAGCTGTGTTCTTACCTAAACATACATCTTCCACAGTGACTATGAGCTTGGCAACAATAAAATTTCATGCGAGTGAGATATCTCAGCCTACCTGTAGGGCTGAGCTCTAAGAAAGCTGTTCAGTAAAGACATGGGCACATGTTAGCCTCAAAAGTATTGAATATACTTTATTATCAGAAAAAGATTGCTCTAATATATATTATTAAAATAACTGTTTGCTTAACATTCCAAAAAAAAATCACATAATATACCAGGCGTCTCAAAAGCAAAGTTGTACTCTGAAATGGCCTGCAAAAATCAGTGATTTTATGTATGACATAGAAAATTTCCTCTAATGTGTCGTTTACTGGTTAGAAATTTCCATTAAAATTTGCAAGTTTTAACTACGACTATGAAGGAAATTAAAATTATAAAAATGACATTTTCAAGGATTTAGCGGTAGCTCTCGCGAACAGTTAAAAAAATGGCCATGTTTGCTTACCTTTTACAGAGATGGCGCTACCAGTCCGATAAGAACCTAATGCGTTGTTCTCCATGTTTCAGGGGGAGATATTTGTCAGAATTAAGTTCTTAGCATGAGTTTTCAATTAGGTTAGCCAGGCACACCAAGAACTTAATTCTGACAGGTTAGAAACACGTGCGTGGCGCTTGTCGGACTGGTAGTGCCGTCTCTGTAAAAGGCAAGCAAACATTGCCGTTGTTGGAACTGTTACCAACAACTGCCACCAAGTTTTTGAAAAAGTAATGTTTTTAATTTTAACTTCCTTCAAGTCAGAAGTAAAACTTCAAATACAATTAAATAATTTGACCAGTAAACAACATATTTTAGAAACTTTCTCTCGATACATCAAATCGCTGATTTTTACAGGCCGTTTTAGAGTTAACCTCGCTGAACCTTGCATACAACATACAACTAGAACCTTGCAGTCGAATTAGCAGCCCCACTCCTACTTTTCTGGCTGCCGCTTCTCCATCCGTTCCTTCGCATGGGCCAGCCATTACTTCAGTGCCTTCTCCACCTTGTATTCAGTTGCCCCAAGGCCCATATTGGTGAGCAGACATTCTGGAACGATAAAGAATGGAAGTATTAAATGTGTGTTCCAAAACTGAAGTAGTGCACGGAACCTGAAGCCAGCTGTTTTCTGAAACAAGAATAAGTAACCAAATGCACAGTGTATTTTTCCTGGATTCAAAGCAACTTAACACTGGTTGGCACATTCCAATCATTAATTCTTATACTCCGTTTCGTACTTCAATGCAACGCTACTGGCACGAGCATGTGGCTTCATCTAGCATCCCACTTATGCAATGGTGCGCGCAAAAGCACAAGATCAAGCCACACGCTCGCGCCAGTAGCCTTGACAGCGTTGCACATTAAGTATGAAACGGAGCATGGGCAGCCACCAAGATAGGCAATAAAAGTATTATTTTATAAAGATCCACTCTGCATCTAGCAAACTTGGGTTGTCTAAAAACCACTGTGCAAAAAAATTCGAAAAGTCCTGAACATCTATGATGTCAGTGTAACTCGGCTTTACTGCGAGCATGGGATCAAGAAATAATGTGCTGCTGCAGGTGGCTAGCGTATCTCGACGCCTGCTGCTGCAGTAGCCACCGACGACTCCTGAGGTCGAGATGTTGTAATTATGAGGCTTCTCAGTTTTAATATTTTGAACTCCTGCAAGTTTGAGCACACCACTCAACAGTGTGAAGTCAAATTTAGTCAAGAAAGCCCAACAACTGTTATGGCATATTTTGGCGATGGGAAAATCATGTTGAGATTCCACATTTAAAGGGAATGCTTAACAAGTTAAATATTGATCATAACCGATTTTTTGTGCTAATTATCACATCACACTCATGCTTGCACCTCAGAGAAATATTTTTTGTCAACTGTGCCTCAAATATTAATACCCGTTGAAGCGGGAAAGTACGCAAGCTCACTAGTTCACGGTCCCTGCATAAATTTATAGGAAGCGTAAATGTTGAGATTGTGCTAAATTTTCCAGTTGATTAGCTTTTGCTGTTACTGTGACAAATTTTTAGTACATTCGGTGCCCAAACTATTATATACTTGTTTGCTGTGTTCACCACCGAATTACTCTCAGTCCGTTGCAAGTCTCTATTGGGAGAAGTCAACAAAGTTACATACCAAGCAGAACTGTCCAGCTCCGAAGGTTACAAAACTTGCTCTTCCCTTTGCCTCCTTGAAAGCTAAATTCAACTGCCACCTCATCTGACAATAGTTTATGAAGGACCCTTTGCAGCGTGTCGTAGATGCTTTTTCCACCACAGCCTTTCCAATGCATCTTCTGCAACAGAAAGTAAAAAAATAACTATTAGATTCTAGTGCCATGATTGTCACATGGCTGCTGGATTTCAGATTTCTCAGTATAAAAATATGCAACTAGTAACACATAACAGTTTCACTTTCATTTTACCAGACATTTGTGCAGAATGTCCCAGAACAATGTTTACTTAAAATTGCCCGCAGAAAGTCATCAACTTGACCTATCAAGTGGCTTTCAATGTACTAAAATTTAGGTCTCTACTCAGAGCACGAAAGAAATAATAAATAAGAAACTGACTTTTTTGTCAAACGTAGGACACACACTGTCGGGAAAAGATAGAATGACGGCCATGTTTCAGTCAGTCAGATGAATCAGTACCTTTTAAAATCCACCATTCAGGTGCCCCCCCGTGACAAATCACAGCGCCACAGCTCACAAAACCGATCCATACGAATCTTCAAAACTATACTGAATCCACCCCGCTGCAGTAGTTCATGTTAGTTTGGGTTCAGGAAAAGGTTTCACGGTGCAACTAAGTCTTCCACTCCACCAGGCAGCACTTTGTTGCTTCTGTCGTCCTGAGTATGTTTTCTTACATGTCCTTGTCTCCGTTGCTCAGGGCGTACACCACACTGCCCTGAAAGGCACTTTCACAGCTGTGTTAGAAGCAGCTGCACTGTCTCAAGATGTGCTCGACAGTCTCTTTGTACCCGCTGCAGAATCTACATGTTGGGTCTCCTCCGTTAAGCAGGCAATCATCTGTTTTCGCAGTGCGCAATAACACGAACAGATGCATTTCGTCACTCCACTTTCACACTCTACACAAACGGATGGATTGCAGACCCCATACAGAAATTGAGAGAAATCCGAACTCAAAGTACTTGTTGATCTTGTAATTTCTCGTGCTTATCTGTACTGGACACACCATATCTGTGTAATGTTAACGAACATAGCCGCTCCTCTATCTATTCTTAACAGTGTGCTCCGCGCCGTCGAAAAAGTCAGTTGCTTTTGGTCAAACGGGAGCCCATCAATGTTTATCTGCAATTAGAGGCATTCCGGGAAAGTTGTCAAAGCTTGTAGATTGTCCACCAAACCAGCAGCCAGTCCAAAATGACAATATTGCCCACCACCCAACTCCGTTATTTCTGGGCAGTTTATTGGAGTATCAAACAGAGTTTTAGCCCAGCTTGGCAGGGACGAGAAGCAGGGATGGTTCTTTGCCAATTTTAGAAGGTCATTCAGAGCCCGATGGGAAATACTGTTCTTGATACTCCATCGCCTTAAATCGTTTCTAAATTGGTCAACAGAACCGCTTTCTCCATCACTTTAAGGTTTCGGAATTTTCGCGCCTGCGGCACCTGCGGCTCCACTGTCGCCGTCACCACTGTGAACGGAAACATTAGAACTTCCAGTGTTTTCGATACTTTCAGAAAAGAGACTTTCCTCACTGATGTTCAAGACTGTTTCCTGACTCTCTGCGTCACGTTCGGTGGCAGCAGAAAAAAGTACGCCGGAGCTGGGTCCCTCACTGCCGGACGACCCGTCTGACTCGCCCGCTACCGCAGCCTCACACTAGACTGCGGGGCCGGAATCGCACACCAAATCGACGGCCGCGTCTGCCAACCGTAGACTCATTTGCACACTTTCACGTAGTTTCCGCCGAAACGTCCGGGACGTCTTGTGTTTGAGGCATGACAGCGCGCGATCGCACCTGTAAACACTGCCACAACCAAACAATGCGCCCGGATCACTCAAAACCGCGAGCAAGAACGATCACAGGGTTACGCACGAAGCGTTCACAAACAGTTTCTGTGGCACTGCGGAACTTATAAAGTAAGAAAAAGTGTGCTTACCTGTCAGCCTTGCTGATTTCACGACGAAAACGAGTTGTTGTTTCTTTTGCTGGACTACGGAATCGCGCCAAATGGTCAAACCGTGCAAACTGCGCAAGCGCAAAGTTGCCTATAGCCGATACTAGTACCGCCGAGATTTCGTATTCGATTTGGAGCTCTATAATCTCTATAATCATTTAAAGTGATATTAAAGTACATTTATAATATTAAGATAACAGTTAAAATGATTTAATTATATATATATATATATTTAAATTTTTGTAGGTTTAGTTGCGTATTCTACTGGTTGAATCAGCAGAGGAATCTTACAAACTCTTCCCGCGCGGGATATACTGGGGTGCATAATCCGACGGATGTCCCCAGGACGATGACCTGGGACATGATCTCCCACATAAGCCCCTTACAGGATATCCTGAGGATTGTAGTCCCAGGGATGTCCCCAGAATTAGTTCCTCCCGGCCGGGACATCGGGATATTATGGGGATATCCTCAGGACATTGTGTTCTGTCTGGGATATGAAGAGCGCGACAAACATACCGGCACCATGAAGATCACAGCCAAGAGCTTGGTTCAAAATTACCTGGCTCTGGGCACGAGTGGAACAATCCACTGTCCCGTCTCCTCTGCAGTTACCAAACCTAAACTCTGCTTGCAAGACGCACAGAGTTGGTGACAAACGCCGAAGTGTTGTGGACTCTGAAGGTCGTCACAACCCACTGTTAGGTCCTTGAAAATACTCCCACAAGGCCCTGAAATTCCTTGAATATCCTTGAATATCTTGCTTTGGATCCTGTACGAACCCTGTATATAAGACTGCGTGAAGAACAACCTGCCAAGCTTGGCACGCAAGAACGCTTGAGACTCAACTTCACGTGCCACTGAGCTCGCGTGCTAGCTTTGGCGGTGCTTTCTTTCACGCAGTCTTAGCTAAGATGCTGTTGCTAGCGAGCTGACTTGGAATTTTTCTCGAAAGCGTATTCCAATGATAATAAATGCACTTTTGAGTTTAAAGCTCGGCTGGGTAGTATGAACACTGTTCCACAGATATTTCGTAGGAGGAAAGCGATATAGGCTAGGTTACATTTTCAGAAAGTTGTGCAATGGAATTGATCGAGATGGGGCTGACTTTGTTCCTTGGAATAATTATTCCGGCAGCGGTTTCCCAGTAACTCCAGAACCCTCTGTTTCTTTGTTTGTAATGTTTAGTTGTTGTAACTGTTAAAGGAGTGCTGTTTGTTTGAAAAGATTGTTTGGGAAATTTAAGAACAAGGAACACAGTGGAAGGACTACTGGCATTGGCATTAGTCCTTCGAATTACTCTTCTCTCTCGCATGCGATTGTCTCGCCAGGACAACACTGGGTCCGTAGTGCATCATTTCGGGAGGCCAAAGCGACTGTTGACTGACATCTTCTCTTCTATTTCTTCAGTTTTGCAGAAGTGTTGTAAGTTGGGCTAGTTGGTATGTTGACATGATGAACAGAACAGCGCACTTTTAGTGCGCTGTTCTGTGTGTCCTTTGTGTCTAAATTCAGTTGCAGAGTCAGCGCTTGTGTGTCCTGCATGTTCCTTTTCTCTGTCCTTGTCTTTTTGTGCGCTGTTCTGTTCTTCTTCAGTTTTGTTGCTTCTGGGGTTCATCCATCCTTCGTGTTTACGATTCAGCAAGCGGACTAAAGAAATTGTTTCTTGCCTAAAGACAATTTTAGGGGCGAAGCTCCTTAAAGGCTAGCCTTGTCTATCCGGCGTCCGTGCTCACATAAAAAGGAAAAATGTTTGCGCAGCTCGACAGGATTCGAACCTGTGCGGGGAGACCCCAATGGATTTCTAGTCCATCGCCTTAACCACTTGGTGAAAACTGCGGGAAGAGTAGGGGGTTCTGAGATGTGGTAGTGACTCAAGAGCTGGGGTTTCTGTCATGGATGAAACGTTGCTTGGAGCCGCTCAACGTCTATACAGGAGAGGGCGCTGCGGTCAAATGCGTATATAATCGCGTTAAACTTTGCATGCATTGGCTCAACGTTTATAAACGAGAGGCGCTGCGGTCAAATGCTCAAATGCGTATATAACCACGTTCCATACAACACATTCTCTTTCTGACATGGACCGTTGACTTAAAGGGACACTGACAAGGTATTTATGCTCGCCGAGGTTTTGAAAGTTGTATGTGACTAATGAGAGCACAACTACCCAGAACAGAATTTGCAGCTCAAAATTCGGTTTCTTTCCGCCCGAAAACTGCCAATCGAGAACTGGCCGGTTTGAGTCGCGCTCACTCTCTTTCCCGTGGTCATTTTGGTGGTCGACGTGACCACCAAATTTAATCAAAGTCGTGGGTCATTAAAGGCACACAGTCAATACTAAAAATAGAAAAAAATATGAAACCCATTTTTTGTGGCTTCCAAAAAGCTGCAAATACGTTGATTGAAAAAAAAGGTTGCACAGATAACCGGAAGCATTCTGTGCGTTCACTGCATAATTCTCAACATGGCGTCGTTTCGCGTTTCGTGGGACTCGCGGGTGGCAGCGGATGACAGGCGTGGGACCTCTACTTCAGAGCTGTTCACGGTACCGGCGAATCCTGTCTTCCTTCGAAAGAGAAATTTTGGACCGATCAAAAGAATTGATATTCATCCCGTACGACACGCCCGACCAGCAAGCCGATTGCGCGAAGACGTCGCCGAGCCGTCGTCCCTCCTCGTGGCTGAAGACATCGCTCGCTTCAAACATAAAGCACGAAGTGCGTACATCGAGTTGAACACGCACGGGTACGGTATCTTTACTTGGCGCGAATGTGGCCAATGCATTGTGCTGCCCGACTTCAAGCTGGGAGTGCACGTATCGGAGGGAAATCGGCAGCAAACTTTCCGACATACAGTCGACCCGATGCGTAACTACGAAAGAAAGAGTTCGTTCAGTAGCTCAGTGGAAAGACGTCCGCTTCAGACTCAGCGGGCACGGGTTCGATCCCTGGTGCGGGCGTACCATTTTTTTCCAAACATTTTACGATCTTCACATATCGTTTTTTTACAATTATCACTGAAAAAACAAACAAAGCATTGTTGTGGACGATACGTCGCTGAACTAAATGGTATGGGATTCCATTTTTGACACCTCTGCCACAGAATGCCACTTTCATATGTGAGGCAGCTCTTCACGCAACATCTTGGGAATATTCTTTTCCGAGCCGAGCACGGGAATTCACCACGGGCACCCACTACTAATTGCCAACACTTAAATGTACAAGACAACTCATCTTGAAGTACAGAAAAGCGAGTGGAATAAACATAACTGCAAAGAAATCGCACAACGAACGAATCTCAAACGCATTTCGTCTGCTCCACCCGGGAAAGGAAAAAAAAGAAAACAAAATCGCATGGTCGGGTGTAGCCACGTGACTTCCGCCACTCACAATCTCCTCTCCACATCTCCGTGCGGTGCGTGGGTTTCGATTTCGGTTTCAAGCAGTTGCGTTTTTGGCTTTATTGAAAAAATATGTGACTCTGTAGCAAAATATTAATTGGGTAGTATTCCGACACCATAATAAATCGCCTGGCAAAAAATGAAATTTTTTTTTTTGGAAGTGTCAGTGTTTCTTTAAGCAATGGAGATGCATTTTTACAGCTTCTAGCGGATCCAAGCTGATCCGCTAGAAGAACCACTGGCTCTGCATTTCACCGACCATAAAGCAGTAATAATGAAGTCGAAACGCAACCCAAAACTCAGCACTACGTATGAGCAATAAAAAAAAAAATCAACACCATCAGCACTACCTATGAACAATAAAATCAGTATCATCAGCACCATCAGAGCTTCGCCCCAATCAACATCATTCACCACGTAGAGGTGCGGTCATTTTTTTTATTGTTTTTGTTTTGTCAGTTACGGGGCAGAACAATCTGATAGGCGGGGAGGGCTAGTTGGTAGTTGTGAAGGAAAAAGAATGTGAGCCTCGTAAATACATGTTTTGGAAAACCACCGCGCGTACATAAAAGCTTTGGCCCAGTCCACGTTTTATGAGCGTGAAGAAGCATTTATTGCGAGCGCTAGTTGTTGCGAGCGAAGAAGTTGTTTCACGGTCTTTTCGACGCCTCTTTCATTGCAGCCTATTCTTGCTCGAGATGTTTCTGACGCACGAGAACTCGCCAGTCGTCTTTGGCAAGCTGCCCCGGCAGGCACGGTAAGGCGAGCGACGATAAGGCTCGGGAAGGCGCCTGGAACGCGTCTCTAACTGCGGGGTTTGCTGCGTCTTGAAAAAGGGTCCCTTGATTTCCGCCCGATCACGTCGTAGAAGTGTCACGTTGTAGAAGTGTCTCAGCCAGCACGTTGTCGCTGGCTGCGATCCTGGCGGTGTCACAGTAACCCTTGGTGGATGTGGCAGACGCCCGTTCTGATGCGGGTCCCTCTCCAGCTCGGCAGCCCACGGAAGTTTCGCTCTACAGGGTCAATATAATGGTCTATAGAGGGAAAGGCCCCACGCATTCCGGCCGCTTTGGAATGAGCGGAGCATAGACGCGGACATTGGTGGTCCCATGGATGGTCCCGACGGACCCAGATCACTGGCAACACCTTGGTATACCCAAAGAAGCTGGCAAACATCACTTGCAAGGTCTCTACGTATTGTTTTTCTAGCTTAATTTTGTATTTCCTTTGTAGAAAACAGCGGCGTCGCATGTCACATAAGAATTAATCGAGTCGACAGGCGCTCGAACGACTACAAGTTGTCGCGACAAACGAGCACGTCCAACCTTTTGTCTGCTTTCCTCCTCCGCTTTTTGTCGCTCGCTTTATTTATTTATTTTTTCTCGAGACCACCAATGTCGGTGCTTACGATTTGCCGCGTTCTGCTCCCGTCTTTACCCCCTGTTTTGGCAGCCAGGAGTTGGGATGCCACGACGACAGCAGCACTTGCATTCTTTTGCCGGTGTTTTCTAAAGTTCTTCGCTGAACCAACGGGATCGCGACGTCCCACAGCACCACACTCCCAGTTTTGGACATCATTTGTTGCCAGTTTGGGACCATTTTGGATACGTGGGCGGGATAGGCCGCTAAACGCGCCAGTCAGAGACTCATTCTAGGCGCCACACCCACGCGGGACTTGGGTGTTGACACGTCACACCGTCCCCCTGCTCTCGCGGCAGCTGGGTGGTGCTCGACGTCGCCGTGGAACAGGTGCAGAAGAAGGATGGCCAGGCAGTTCACGCCGATTTCTTGGACCACCTGTGTGCCTTCCTGCAGAGGGAGTTCGAGGACGTCGTGGCCGTGCCCCACTGCATCGAGGAAGGAAGCTGGTGAGAGCATGCGTGTTGTTAACCCCTTGCCTACTAACAACTGGTGTCACTCACGCTTGTTTAGCACGCTCTCTGGCAGGTAACAGAACCACCCCTGTTGCTCCATTTTTTTTTTTTTTTTGTAGTTTGCTTGTTTGTTTTGTTGTTTGACAGAGAGGAAGCGCTCCATTTAGCCGACGAAGAAAAAAGCAGTCACTTCTGAGCGTTCACGCTAAAACAATATGGTTTTGGCACGGAGCTCCGCTTTAGCTGACAAAGAGATACAAAACCTTTTTTTTTTTAAAGGCATATGGGCATATGTTACGATGAATCCTTCTGTCTTTCTGATTTTTAGGAATCGGACGATTACTTTATGTGCAGTAACAGAAGTGATGAAAATGTTGTGAATCCTGCAAGCATTCCGTCAACTTCGGCATCTGCATGCCAGTGGGACTCAGACTAGAAGTCGAGGAAATGTTTTTGTCCTTTTTTAATGCAAATTGCCAGATTTAAAACAAAATTTTGCTGTACGTTCTTTAAAAAAAAAATTAGTAGGCAAGGGGTTACCTTTCTTTAAAGAAGTCGCCAGAACGCTGGCCTAAAAGTTGTTATTTTTGGTGAAAAGTCACTAAAATGATAATGATAATGATGTAATCTTTTCCTGCCTTTTTAATTGTGTTTCTTTCGCTTTTTGATTATATGTGACAACTGCATCAAAAAGTCTCGCGCTATGCTAGGCACATGAGAAAGTCTTTATGAGCTTATTCCGTGTGGAACTTAAGTAGCAATAACTGCGCCAATGCATGCAGGGAGTATAGCAACACCCTTTCATAAAATAAAAATTTATTGTCAGTCAATCAACCTCACGAAGCACTTGGAATTTGTTGGCAGAGCACTGCACTGTGCCACTCACAGTGGCACAGTGCAGTGCTCCTTACCAGTCTCCTTACTCATCTATAAGCTCATGAGCCTTCCTCGCCACTCTTCACACATGGAGATCGTTTTCAGGATTTTCCTCGCTGTTAAATAAAAGTCCCTTAAAAAGTTGCCAAGACTCCAAAGAGAAAGAGGTATCATTTAAGAACATTAAAAGGTCACTCAATTTAGTGACTTAGTAGCTAAGTTAACAACACTGTCCCGTGCCGACCAACCACCTGGGTGTCGGAAGAGGCCAGAACGTCATCAGTTACTTCTTTGTCGCAGTCTGTTTTCGAGTATGGAAATCATTCGCTCACTCGGGCAAATACCGGGCAGCAGATGAGAAAAAATAGTCAATTTTTTGCTCTGCGAAATTTAACTGTACATTGCTGGAATCTCAGACTCTGCCAGACTGTAGGGCCAGAGGAAGAGACGGGATGGCAAAGTTTGAGATTTATGGTTAGTAGAGTAAAAACTTAGTAGTAGTGAAAAATAGTTTTTTTTTTTCCTACGAGAAGATGCAGTCGGCAGCAGAAGCAGATGGACTGGTGGCATTCGAGATTGCCATGTTCAAAGCTCTCCTCCTGCTGTCACGCTTGTTGGGTGGGGCAGACCGGTATTGAACGAAATTGCTGATGTGATTGGTGGCTCCAATTCCCAGAGCAGGACGCGTGCACTCAGGGCACCGTGTTCGCTCGAGTTTACCGAGTACTCGAGCAGTGTTGTTTCAACAAGTGTTGCCGCAGAGCGCTAGGCAAGCAGAATATAATCACGCTGCTTCTGCTGGGCGGCCGAGGCAATTCAAACGGCCAGAGAGCTTTGCTTACCAGTTATCTCGGAGGCCATGATGGAGTGTGTCTCTTTTCCTCTGCATCTCTCAGATGCAGAGGAAAAACAGGCAATGAAACACATGCAGTGTAAAACTACCTCTCAGCTGGCAATTTGTTTGCTTCATCCTCGTCTTCAATCATTTTCTGTCGGTAATATTTTCTTCTCTGTTGGTCCTGGAGACGACTGTTCTCTGGCATGTTTCCTTTTTATTTTGCTCTCTCTCTGATGAGCGTCTTGCACGGCACCGCAGGAGCCGATCCAGGTCAGCAAGATGCTGAACGTGCTGTGCGAAGGCATCTTGCAATGCAAACTTCTCCCACCCTCATCGAACCGAAGCAGGGGCTGCTGAAGGCGACTTTAGGTTTGTCACATTTGCACCACAAAATGGGTTGTACACGAGCATAGTGCCTGCATGCAGATTAGTGCTAGCTTGCCTGCTGTAAGTTGGAGTCTTAGTTTGGCTCCAATTTCCAACTTAGTAACTGTAACAAATACTTTTTAAAAGTTGGCTTTTATGGTTGCTCTAAAAGTTTCGATTTTGTTTGGGTACGCAGTTGGCCAAGTTGGAAACCGTGTCCGGAGCAAACCATACACTCCTGTTTCGGGCTTCTTCGGGGCAGGCTTTATAGATTGCTGGATCCTTGGATGGACTACTTAAATCTTTTGTTTTTACACCTGCCATTATAAGTTGCTGCAGAGTGTACGGCACATTTTGTTGTGCAATACATCCATGCATCTAAAATCATTCTATGCACACTACATATCATATCTAAGGTTTCTTTAAATGTGTTAGCATTTATTGTTCTGGATGCATGCCTTTCGTTTGGACGGTCGTTGTTTGGACTGGACTGGACTGGTTTACGTGAGGCCGCGGCACGGTTCCCACGGTGCTCTTTGGCTTCGTTTGTTTGCTCGTTACGTCCATTCTCCCTCTTACGTGAGAAGGAGAAGTCTTCTTGCACACTTTTACTGACGTGCCGTGGGAGTGGGAGAGGAGGGGTTGAGCAGCTGTCGGTGGCACAACATACGCGACAGCGTAAACCCAGGCGCAAGCAGCACGCCATTGCACGAAGCCGAGGATCCCGGGAAGAAAGATTGGCTCTTTGAAGACCACAGTGTGCGGATCGTTGCGGTTGGAATTCTCTTCCTTCGCCGAGTTGGAACCCCTGCACTAAATGCTAAAGGATTTTGGCATCCTTTTATCATCTGCTATAGACCATTTTTCTCGCGGCGGCTGCCGTGTTGGGCAGAATAGCGTAGCTGAGTTAGGCCGAAATAGCAAAACAAGTTTTGCTGACTGGAAAGGCACTAGAATTCACAAAGGACACTCGTGCCAATAGTTCTACTTTTCTCTTGGCTTTACATTGTTATTGTAGTTATGCTTAACCTATTTACTTTAGTATTTGTCGCCCAACCCAGCAACGTCATGTTTCAACGTGGCAACCATCACACGAAATGATGTATACTGTGAAATAGTATTTAATCACCTGGCATGGACTGAGGTTTCAAGAGAAAAGACCTTACCGTTGTCTTCATTGCTGTAAGAGCCTTCTATTTGATGATTTTAAATAAGAAAAAAAAATGTGGCATCAAATTCTGCCGAGTTTTTTTAAATGGAGTTTATTCAGAAACTCGTATGCTATGCATCTGCTTGGTACTCTGGAGGCTCCAGCTCCCAAGTTCCAACTTTCTCTTCCTGGGTGCAGGTGTCCTCAAGGTTGTCACTTGTTGGGCAAGTCTGGCAACAATGCGTTCACGCCGCCCCAAAGCTGGACGACCTTGTAAGGCCGAGGAAAGCCGACTCGGACGTGGACCCGCGCAGGAACTTCAGAAGGAGCTTGTCCGTCTGGTTGGCAGCATGAGCCACCGCTCAGGGCCAACCAGGACCTGGTGGAGTGTGTGCAGCGTCCTCTCTAAAGTTGGCACAAAAAAGAGGAAAACATTTGCATTGATATACTGCCATTTCTGCCAATTTTAGACTAAAACAATCATTTCAAAGATGAGACAGATATAATGTTGTTTACAGTGTGCAAGAAAATGTTAAGAACAGTGCCGAATGTTCCCAAGAGTGCAGGGACTGTAAGTGAAAATTGGTAAGGTCATCTTCGGCTACAAGAGCCACAATGACTCTTAAACTACTTTTACCCAGGATTCAATCCGCAAACACGGAACCCTACTTGTAACATTGCCAAAATCATACTGACTATGCCTTTTTCACACTTTTGGGAGGTGGGGGGAAGGGGGGGGGGGGGGGGGTTACAGAAATTTGAGTTTGTCAGGACTAAAAGCTGCTGTTGCAGCTCGTCGGCCTGGTGTTGCAGCTGAGGGAACCCGTGATAAAGAAATGATGCGTAAGAAATGTAAAAGCAAAGCGAAAAATATACGCCACTCGGGTGTGTTCCAGGGATAGCCAATAGATGGCGCCAGTGCGTTCTCTCGTCGAAAGCGGTCACAGGCTGTCTTAAAGCTGTTCGGTCACAAACAAGTGCAAATGTACGAATCTGGGTGGAAAAAAATCATTATACTTTTGTTTTTTTAATTATGCAAATCAGATTTGGTTTCATTTAAATCGGATTAATTTTATTTAAATCCCCGTAGATAGAAAATATCTTATTACTGCACGTTATTTTAACATGGCAGATCGATTGGTCTTTCCGTCAGATCGCTGAAAAAATGCTGTGAAGAAAGACTTAGTGTAACCTAAGGCACAGTTCAATTAACTCTTTATTTGGTAAAGCCCAACCAACTAAAAAAACGCAGATGGCTTTTTTGGTTGAGATGAAAGATTGCATTTCATTTTTTAATTTCCAGTTCTGATTTGCTTGCTATTTTCTAATTGCTATTTAGCTTGTTTAAATGTTACGTAACTGACGAACGAACTGTAAAGGAGAAAGAAAGCTCAACGCTCGGATTTGCTTCCAGCAAAGCACTGCTTTTTGCTCGAGTTCAGCCTGATGTAAATCGTCCGTACTTGATGATTTTTTTTTAATTTCAATTCAGTACAAAGGCAAAAGAAAGGCATCAAATGACGAACAAACCGTAAATAAAAATGCATTTTTTTCGGTAATACTGTTTTGCGGAAAAAACTGATTTTAATCACCATAATAAAACTGGCCCGATTTAAAAAAAATCATCTTGGTGTTTAATTTTGCATCTTGGTACGAACCAACATTATCACTGTGTCGAAAAGCGCATTCTTTCCGAAAGACGCGTCATCCCGAAATCGAGCGCTCTAGTACGAACCGCACAGCGCATTCATTTAGGAAGCGATCTACACTGTTCCCCGGCGTTCTGTTTGATCGGACCTTCTTCGCTTATTAACTCGGGGAGCGCGATTTACGACTCGGCGACCTGTTTACCTATCCTCCGTCACTCGCACACGCAGAAGTGAGTGGGGGACAGTCCAGAACGCTCACCCCGAGCGCGCACACACCGTCCCCCGCCAAAGCCGCATCCATTATGCACCCAAAGTAGCGGCCCGGACGCCGACGACGAGCCCGTGGCACAACAAACCCGGGACCCCGGAGGAGGACTCCTGTCTCGTTCAAACAGAGCGGCCGAGTCGCCTCTTCCCGTTTACGAGCGCACGAGACCCGAGATTGCCGTATTCGGGTTCATCTCACGATTGACCGCAGCGGACACTACAAGGCCATCCCCGCCAATCCGGCGCCGCGGACGCGTCACGTGACTTGGTGTCATCGTGGCCCTTCCGATGGTCACGTGACTCTAACTCATCATAGGATTGGCTCTCGCGGCTCGCGCAGCGCCCCGCTGTGGTCCATCGCGCGAGCTGAAACGGAGTAATGTACGAAGCAGTCCATGCATCGAAGGCAGGACTTTCCCCTGCGCGACCATATGGGTCGGGGAGGGTGGGCGCTGCCGGCGGCATCGCGTCCGGGGAGTTAAAGAGGAAACAAAGGTTTCGACGCCCAGAAGTTGGGTCGCAGCATCGCGCACACACACCACCCTCCCACCGATAAAGAGATTGAATACACTCGCTCGGGGAGGGAGTTGCGCGTGCGTGCGTTTGTGTGTGCTGCAGTGCGCGCGCACACTTGGCGAGCAGTTAAAGTGTAGTTTGCATTGTGCGAGCGGAGGGACCCCCCCGCTCTCGCGTTCTGCACCCCTCAGGTTGGAAGCAGATGGCTGGTTAGGCCTAGCGTCGGCGGGACCCGCGACTGCTGTCGTCTGCTGTAGCAGACGCTCGTCGTGCGTAGCGGTGCGGCGGCGAGCAAATGGGGAACGCCTCCGCTGCGGTCGTGTGACTCGGTAGCGCCGGTGCTGCACGGCGCGTGCACGGCTGAGGGAGAGGAGGGCCATGGGGGAGGGAATGATGCACCTTGCTGGCAAGTTGCGAGGGGGGTTCGCTGCTAGGAGGGTGTCGCGGACGCTGGCGCGTGCACCTTGCCGTATCGGGTGACTTGGCGTCGTGTGCTCGCTCGCGACGCAGCCGCGGGTTCTCTCCAGATGCGCGTGCCACTTTGCGGAAGGGCGGGAGAAGTTCGGTGTCGGATTCGGAGCCCGATGGTGAATCAATTAATCTTGATTTTCGGTGTCTAACCCGGAAACCCTGTTCCCAGAAATGCATCCGTCCGTGCTCCGGCGTGTACCCCGTGACAAGTGACGTTGCGTGATCATGTCGCGTGACGTCACTTGACGTTACGGTGGCAGGCGAAACAACGACTTAACACCGTAGCGTCATGTCACGTTGAATGTCGTCCAAACGAATTTAAAGCGATTGTGCCTCAAATACTGCACGCCATTATAGGACTTTGGAGAAAAGGTCGCTGTCACTTACTTTATTACGTCGTTACACCTTACGCAATTCCATGCGGCACGCGTAAATAGAAAAAGGTCGCGAGAAAAAGAACAAAAAACTCGATGAATGAAACATTAGTTATTTTGGATATAGTTTCGACGTGGGCTCACTTTAACTCACAAACGCAGAAACGGGGCCAATTCAACAGCTATATTAGTGATTTCACAAATCCGTTCTTAGACACACCAGGGGCCTAGACTCATCAGACAAAGTTTTGGTCAAAGTTTACGAAGCGTGCCGATTGGACCCTCGCGACGACCACACCGCGTTTTAGTAGCGGAATGGTTCAATCGGCGCGCTCAGCGAACTTTCGGCCTCTACTTTGTGTACATCGAGCCAAGAGCCCCGGGAAACTGGTCCTGAGTTTCCAGGAGTTTCGCTGCGGGAAAGTAGAACAGCTCGGAGATAAAATAAGAGCGGTGGCCGCTGGTTTCGGTGGACTGCGGATGTTCTCGGAGTGACCCCAAAAAGCACCTACGTCTGAACAATGAAGGAGTAGTTTCTCCCGAAGCGATGAATGGCAAAGCGAAACCTAAGCGGGAAGGCAGAACGCAAACCGCACGCGTAAGCGTCCTTCTATCGTACTACACGAAACAACGCAAATCACTGTTCTACCTCAGATATAGGCTAGGGTGTAATATTTACGTGTTCACTCGTCGAACGATTATGTGGCATGCCTGAGGTTTGCTCGCTTTTCAAATTGTGCCCGACAAGTTTGTGAACACTTTCTGAAAAAGTACTCTCTGGGCAGGGTACTCGATGGCTAAAATGGATTGATCGGAACCTGTGCGTTGCCTTTGTTGCTTTGTGGCTTCGGAAATCCTTTTCCTCCTAAATGTAGTCGTCCTATATGCATACGCATGAGTTCCCCACTCCCCAAGCCATAATTCCAATCACCTCTGTCCCCCGCTTCCCTCTCCTCTAAAAAGTTCCTGGCTATGACACTGATTTAGACGTCGTCAGTCAATACAAAAACGCATAAATACGGTAATTATGCAAATAATTATTATCAGAACTATAGACACCCTCCAGGCTAGTGATCGAAGATCGTTTAGAAGTAGTATCCAGAGCAACGTCGTCGATTGCTTTGCATTTTCTGCTCGATATAATTCAGTGTATCGGATGAGCAGCGCCACTTATGTCCCTGGCAACCTCTCTGCGTGCTGAATATTCGTACAAAGAGCAAAGAAAGCTCTAGGCAACGCTGCTTTTGTTGTCGCTTTCTTCGACGGAACTGTCACCAAACAAGCAGTTGGTAAGCTGCTTTAACTCGTATGTAAATTGCAAACTTTTTTTATTTTTCGTAGTAAATAGTGGCCGATCAAAGTCGATGAGCGGGAACGCGAAAAATGAATCATATTCACAACCTGTATTCGCCATCGTATTTCATTAGCCGCGCTCATCGCATCACAGAAAAACAAAAACACTAATAAACAACTCGAGCACCTGCCCCGCAATAAGAGAATAACGGCATCCCACCAAAACGGCCGAAAACGCGCTAACCAGAACAAATGGAAAAACAAAGGAAGCGAGAGAAAAAAAGACGAAACCAAAAGAAAGGGAAGAGTTTCTCCGAATTCGACCGGCGCTCCTTTCTCCCCTTCTTCTTCATCTGTCAACAAAGGAAAACCCGAGAGCTCGGCTTCCCTGCCAGGCCGGTGATCAATCCGCTCCTCGCCTTATTCACCTCCAATCGAGGCCTGCTCGAGAGAAACGGGACCAAGTCGGGGAAGAAAAAGACACACGAGAGTAAACAAGCGGGAAGCAGCCTCTCTTCCCACCGTGCCCCGAGGCTCCTCCGACTTCCCCTTCTTTGGGGAAGCTCGTCTCAATCCGGCAGCTTCCCAAGATTCCTCCCTCTTCCCCCGACAAAAAGACAACATCTGAATCCGGCCGCTATAGACCCGAGCCTCCCACCCCCAAAAAGACAACAGCGGCGGCTTGGCGCATCCGCTTCGCCACATCTCTTCCTGCCGAGCGCCGCTTGTCGCTCCTTCCCCTAACCTCACGAACCTCGCCAACCCCACACGGGAAGGAAACGGGAAGCGAGGCAGGAGAGCGAAACCAAAACCGTCCTCCGCTCGAGTATAGAGGCACCGATGCGGCAGCAGACACACCGGAGCAACTCTCCGTTTCAGCTGACGATGGACCAAGAGCGGAGGCCACAAGCCATCCCCAGCCAAATCCTGCGCCTCTTCCCAAGGCCACGTAACGCTCCCCATCAAAGGCAACTCAGTGCCGTGCGCGCAGTCACGTGTCACGTTCTCAGCGCTTGATTGGCCGGCACGGCTTCTAGCGCCAGCTGCTGTCTAGAGAGGACCCGAGCCGACTCGAGTCCTTTCGAGCTTTCGCCCCTCCTCTCCCTCTTTCGGGACCTCTCGGCCAATGGGGAGCGAGGAGCGGCGCAGCGTTCGGACCCCCGGTTCATCCAGCTGGGAGTGCGTCGGAGTCGGGAGCGCGTGCTGGCTCCGGTCGTGACGGCATCGACGACGTCGCCCGGCGACTTGGACGCTCGTCTCCTGCGTCTGTCAGTTTTGTGGGTGCTTCCGCGTTTCACGGTCCCGTTCACCTCGGGGGCGAGGCACGCGTCCCGTCGGCCTTTACGGTGGATCTGTCGGCGGCGGGAGACTTCAAGGTGAGCGTGAACGGTGGCGTGCTCGGGGCGGGGTAGAAAAAAATCATCGATGCGATCTTGTCGTCCAAAGGCTACATCTGAAAACGTGTCGGAAATAATTGACGTCGCGTCGAATTCGTGTTGGTTTTCTTTTTGTACGATATACTCGAATACTCCGAACGGCCAGTGGCCGGTTTCGGTATATTTTACTAAATGCGTTTTGAACGTCACCTGAGATGCGCTCAATGAATGGATATATTTTTGGCGGCAGTTTTATTCGCACGCATCGGCATAACGTTTGTTACTTTTAGATTGCTGAAAAGATACACCAGTGATTCCACAAGATTATTTGTTTCTCTCATGGTCAATGAGAATGTGGAGGTATACCTCTTTTCTAAGAAATAAATTCTCCGAAGAAGAAGAATGACGTTTCCTAGATCACCTTGGGCTTTTTCTTTCCTTTCCATAAAGCAGAGCTGCAAATTCGCTCCATCTGAAGAGTTATGCACAGTACGCAAAGTAAGGAGACGAAACGAGCGCGTAATATTAAAAAGACTTCCTCGGCGAGGGTGCATGTGCACGGAAAACATTTTTAAAACTTGCTTTTACCGCGCCATTCCTTTTGATAGGACTCCAGGCAACGTGTTAGATTTAACATAAGGGAGGATGCTTTCTAATGAGCGGTAACAAATATATAATGTTTACAGGGAATCAATCATAAAATGCTTCAACAACCTGGCATTAGTTTCTTCTCTCTTTAATTCGCGCGAGCAGCAGAAACGAGGTAACGGAGTTTAGATTTTTAAACAAATAGGAGGAAATATCAGCAGATGCGTAACATCAAGCAGAACACATGACTGCTTATGCTTGAATTACAGTGTTTAGAAAGTAATTAAAGACAACCAGAGAAGGGTTGCGGGGAGGCTGCAGACAGAACATTTTTCAGTTTCCGCGCCGACGTTGTCCAAAAACTGGGCCTACCAAGTACAGCCGCAGCGGTCAACGGAATAAAGTGGCTCTAATTCACGTAACATGAGCGTGAACTGCGTACACGGGGGGACAGCCTTTTGTAGTAATATAGTCGAAGCTATGTGTGTCTGTGGGTGTCGTTGACATTTATACTAACATTACAGTAGTTTGTGGTCATCTTCAACGTCGATCAAACCGACGCACACACATTTTGACCGCTTACATCTTGCGGTCCGTGTTGCAAAGGCTCCCGATTCCTAGACTGAAGGGATACTACAGCTAATCGGGCTGATAAACTTGGCGATCTTCCAGCGCGGTTCATACTCCTGAGCTCCATTCCTCAGTGCGCAGGGGTGGTCGAGCTCTTCCCCGCCTACCCCTCTGGTCACATGACCTCCCCGTTAATCAATCAATGTCGAGCACCTCACTTCTCTCTCACCTGTCAACCAATCAGTGTCGAGCTTGCGCGGCAACGCTTTTATCTGGGCTTCGCGAAGTGCCGAGCACCTAGCCAAAGAACGTTTCAGGTTAATAGCACTTCAACTCCGACCTTGAAAAAGTTTTAAATTTTACGACCGCGCATTGGTGATCTCCGCGGGGTGATTTTAACGGGATACGGAAACGAAACTACTGTAGCCGCCAGCTTTCTGCCTCTCGCCTCAAAATCGGCCAGCGCAGTAGCGCAATGCGTATTGCGCTCGTGACATCCATGGTCTCTGCACGGCCAAGGATACTATAGTTGCGAGCATTACCGCCTGATGGCGTCAACGCGGGACAATCTCGCCTACTAGTAATATCCGAGGACTGTGCGCCCTGTGGCCTATACATAGATTGCCTGTAACGTCATTCACGGCAATGCCGGTATTTTATGTGCCGTGAGCGTTCGGCTCGCCATGTCAGTTTCCCACCGCAGAAGTAAGAACTCGAGGGAACATAGCCGTCAGTAGCAGAATACCGTCGGTACCAAGCAAGGGCGACACCTGCAAGCTATGCATAGACGATATCAAGTAGGGCGACTGGCCGCCGCTATGTCTCCGATCGTGCGCGCACGATCCCGTGCGATTGAATGCTGCGTCAACGCTACTAGAATTCACGTGCACGCATGCACGTGCCTGCACGCATGGGGCACCAGTCGGAGCTCCATGCTTGCAATAAACCTTTTCCGAAATTCAGTCTGGCCACTTTGATCACTATCATCATCATCTGAAAAATGCCATATCTGCCGTACATTCCATCGCCGGGACAAGTGTGTTTCGGCGTCTCGCCGCAGCGGGGCGCCAGTTACATGACTCTTGTACTCTTGTCTGCCGCTCTACCTTTTCACTTTCGGCGGCCGCGTCACTGGATGATCTGCCAGGCTTTGTCAGCATAGAGGAGGCTATGGTCGTGCCATGCTGGAAAGACACTCATTTAATAATCCAAAGGGTCTAGGTTCGATTCCCGCCTGGCGCCGAAGCTTTTTCATCGCTGTTCCAATCACTGCCGAGCATCGCCGCCACGCTTTTAACCAGGTTTCACTTTTATCTGGGCTTCACGAAATGTCGAAGAGCTATAGCCAAAGAACGCTTCGAGTTAATCAAAGACACCGGCATTAGGTGAATGGGCTGTTGTCTGTAGGTCGACTGAGCTTGAAGGTAAAACGAGAGCATCGCTGCAGCTCTTCGCAGATCTACCCGGGAATACACGGACTCAACCCCCTGACCCCACGCCCCCCGCAGAAGCGCGGCTGCCACCTCACGCGAATGTTGTTTCTGCGTATGTGCGTTGGCCACGCCCGGAGTGGGCAGACGCAGGCTTGCTCGTAAGCAGCACGTTGGTGAGCACACCTGCATCTGACGCCTCCAACCGCATCAGCTCGCAGTTGAAACTCCTCGTCAATAGTTTCTAAAAATGTGGCTAACCGATGGCTAAGCGGGACAATTCAACTTAGTTTTTCGTTCTATTCCCACTCTTGAGGCATCCACGTGGATTGGCACTGTAGTAGCCGTGGGCATTCGCTTAGTCTCGAGTGCAGGATGACCCTTCGAGAGTTCAGATTTGCAGCCTTAGTGCATCGATAAAACCGCCCGCTTATTGCCTACGGGGAAATACTGAGGGAGAGCATTTGAGACCGTGCGGCGACGTGCAGTTCTAATGGCGAAATTTTCCGAGTTCCGGCCACTATACGAACTTCTTGTCTAAAGACGCGATATTTATCAGCAGCCCGGCGGCGCGAATGTATGCGTTGAATGACTTAGGGTGACTTGAATTAGCTTGCCACACGTTATAGTTTGTGGCATCATACCTCACAATTGTGTGTTTGTTTCGCTTAGCATGTTCAATATTGACCACTTTGGAACTCACACAGAAGATTGTTTTGCACGACGGGCAGTGGCGGCCGGACGGAAAGCCAGCGTGGGTGTTAGATTGACAGCTAACGTTTTTATGTGACAATTTTATTACTCTTGAAATAGAAGGCGAGTTATTGGTTTTGTTAGAGGTCAAACTTGATCCCTCGCTTGTGACTTGGACACAAAGATTGCTCGTAAAATCGCCGGGTAAACAAAATATATCTGTAAGACATATTGCACCTTTTAATGTGATTTACAAGGAGTATTTTCCCCAAAAAAAGAGTTATGGCAAATCTCTTGGCAGTTGTGTTGCATACGTGAAACAACGTTCCAGCCTCACAAACGTCTAGCGATACTCTGAGTAGCCAGACGCCAGACGCCTACGTTCACGGCGCTCTTCGCCAGATAGTTTAACGCGTACCATGTGTACACCTGATACTTGTTCCTAGAACGAAGTGATACTACCGCTAATCGGGCTGATAAACCTGGCGATCTTCCAGAGCCATCCATACTCTCGAGCTCCTCTACTTCAGTGCGCACGGGTGGTCGAGCTCCTCCTCGCCTACCCCTCCTAGTCACGAGACCTCCCCGTTAACCAATCGGCGTCGAGCACCTCACTCCTTCTCTCCCGCCCGTCAACCAATCACTGTCGAGCCTCGTGGCCACGCTTTTATCCATGCTTCACTTTTGGGCTTAACGAAATGTCGAATGCCTAGACAATTGATAGTTGGAAGGAAGGCGCCGAACAAACAGGGACGAAGGAGTAGACAAAGACGTGATGCACCTCGCAGCTGAATGTTTTTGAAAAAAAAAAACATACTATTAATACCGCCCATCTGGCTGCTCGCACAGAAAGAAAACCTCGTTATCAGCTAAGGCCTGTTCACATTTGCGACCGAGTACGACCGAGAGATTGATAGGCCGGTTTTTAACCATTTTTGCGACTTCTTAGGACCGGATGCGCTGCCGGCGGAGCTGGTTCTAAGTGATCGCAAGAGGCTTAAAAACCGGTTTGGTCTCTCCTCGGTCTTACTCGGTCGCAAGAGTGTGAACGGGCCTTTAGGTGCACTCTAAAAGGAAAACTCCATAATATAGTCCTCCCTAAAGGGAGGAAGGTTCTTGTAACCTATGTTCCTTCAGAAAGAGAGATACTTTCGTCCTGAAAGCAGGAGAGCAATGTTCCTCCGTCGCCTGCATCGCATTATGGCGGTCCCGAATCGAGCAAATCGAGCTCAATAAGGCTTAACGAGGACGCTACGTCTATTGTACGGGGTGAAAGGGGCAGCAAATAAAAAAGCGTAATACGAGCTTTCCGCGAACTGTTTCTATTTGCGGAGTCGGTTTCTCCCCGCAGGTAAAGAAACTTGCGTTCCGAAAGCACCCACTGAAGTCTTATAAATAATTGCGGTTGTGTGGATATTTAAACAGCGTGTAGCTGGTCAGCCATTTCAAAGTTGCGACGAGTGACTCGCTGTAGATGAGAAATTTAGTCAGTGCAGTACAACCGCCAGCCTGTGGGTCTTTAACGGCATCACGCAGTAGTGATACACGACCGCACGCCGGTACAATGCTCATCCAGATCGAAACAGGCAGGGGTGGGGATTGAAGCCACTCAAGTCTTGTCGTCGTCAGCACTGCGATGTTAAACGGAGAGAACCGATACCCAGTTACTTCGCGCACTTTACGTCTTACCTTTGCTGTTCTCCGAGCTACAATTTCTTCGTCAGCACCGAACATCACGGAAGAGTGGTAAACCATTCGCGAAACCAAAAGCCGCTCTCAGGAAGAGCAAATTCGAAGCAGCCTACTTCGGTCATCAGTGCTGCATGGTCACTCAGGAAATTATCGCCAAGCGTGGAAGGTTAAATTCCTTGCCATCAGGTGGCACGGTCACAGAGTTACTACAAGTAGCTAGGCTAGGTGGCGCTAGGTACCGCCCAATTCATATGCAACAACAAATAATTTTGTTTGCTCACGCTACCATTTCGCTTTGGGTACCTTTATTATACATACATATATATATATATATATATATACATTATGCATACTACAATCATCAGCTAAACATATACATTGAGCGCATACACATACACAGCATATACGAAGATCAATACAAAAGCACACTAACCCGATTGCTACTTCCGAGCTCTGCATTTCCGCCTTTTATACTCGTCGCTTTGAAGGTGCAGATTTTCTCGGTGACAAACCCAAGCAATAAATAATTAAATAATATTCCCAGCATGTTGATTTTGTTTTTTTCAGTAAAGTCATATCTCTGTAATAATTTTGAACGGCTAAGTTGATAAATCTTTTAGTAAAAAGTAAACGCTCATGCTGTTATTCTTTGAAATCCAATAAATCGAGCTGCTCCACTGCGGTTGCAGGCCATGTGTTTGCTTCCCCACACGGCACGTCTTAGCCAGTTTTTTTTATTGTAGTATTTGGTTTTCTGTTTGTGCTGTTCGCGTGCGGCTGCAGTTGTCATCTTGAATTAATCTCTGTAGAGGGGGTATTTACTCAGCTGGAAGAGAGGCTTCACGGGCAGAGAAATCACTTTTGAATCAACTTCCAGTGCGCCACTTGGAGGCCAGTTTTTCCAGGAACTATAGTATATTTATACAACAACAAAAAAAAAAAAGATATCTTCTGTTCTTTTTTTTTTTTACGATCTTATCTATTATTTTTTATTCATGCTAAAATTCCAAACTGTAAATACTAAATTTCCGTCATATTTCGATAATGTTCAGTCCTTTCCTCGAGTGCAATCGCTCTCGGGGTTGAGACAACAGGACACCGCAGACGACAGTCATATTGGCCACTGTGTACGATAGGAGCTGCGGTTCAAACCAGCCTTCCAACATGACTCTCCGCAAGTCGATCGATCGATGCGCCGTAATCCCCCAAGCGGTCTTATACTCTTTAATATAAAGCGGAATGTTAACCTGAATGTCTTGGACGCAGTTTCCGCGGTTTTCATAATGTCGTCAACGTCGACACGTCGTTCCGCATTCCGAAGGCGTCCATCTTAGCCCAGTGTACGTAGCGCTGCTGGCACTGTCTCCGGAACTCCGCTGTTTTTAACAGCTTCGTTTGCTCGTTTGACAAAATTAGTGGTGAACAGGTCAACGCAACCTAAATGTTCTGCACGTCTGCAGGCGGCCTTCGCTGTCGCTGAAGCTCAATCAACTTAACAACATTTATTAAACAACGCGCGCCACGTGCTCGAAAAGCGAAACCGAAATAAGATGAGGCGGGAGTGCGGAACATTTTTCCCGTCTGCCTGGGGAAGGAGAAAACGTCTCGTTCCTCCCTTCTTCTCGTGTCCGCTTGGGGACGCGTCAAAAAGAAGGAAGGAAAACGCGCCGTTGCTACCCTTTTCCTTTTTTTTCTTTTTTTTATATTTCCGTCTCATATTCGAACATCTTGTCACGGCGAATACTATCCAATCTTTACGCCGCCATAAGAGCGCTCGTCTTAAGCGTTTTAATAGTAATATTACTGCGGCTACCGGTCTAACAACGACACTGTGATCCTCCGATCATTGCAACTGGTCCGGTGTCAGATTTACTTTTGAGCAATCCGCAGCAACTCAATATCTGGGAAACGGAGCGACGGTGTCAAGTCTGGGGAGCACTATATATGGTTTGGGGACCGCTAATTCTTTGCTGAAGTTCCTGTGGCTTAAAACGGATGAAATTTATTCGGCACGATGTGTTCGTAAACGGACTGGCCTCGTGTCTGAACCTGACGATTCATATTCATGGACTTCACGTCATGTTCTTTTGTGCCTGAGCGTAGTATGTTCTTTCGCGTGCGTCAGCCGAAGAACATTTAAGTCGCATTCACACCGTAAGCCGCGGTCACGTTGCTCCTACGTCACACAAAAGACAGTCTGTAGATACTGTCTGCGGCATTTTCTGTATGACGATCACACTGGTGATACAACAGCTATCGACAGATATGAGGCCTTAAACATGCTTGTGGCCCGTCCACAAATACTTCTGTCGTCATTTCCGCAGAGAAGACCGCGTCTCTTGTGTGGTATTTGAGCATAGTCTGGCTGCGCCTCTAGACTACGTTTGAATGCGCAGCAGTGGCGGGCGTCGAAACACGTCTTTGAGTTGCTATAGCAACCGGCTTTAGCGTCGCTTTGTAACCGTGGTAACCTTTAGCCGCATTTGGCTTAAGCTTCCATAATCTAATCAATTGTATTCCACGCTGTACTGTGAAGATGACACTCTAGTCGCTTTTCTTCCAACTGTCGACGCTTGCGGATGGGAACTCTTTGTAAGTTCAATGGGAGGGCTGCGAACGCAGAGTGCCACGAACAGTTCGTTTGCCACGTCGCTGGAGCGTTGCTTACCACCGTGCGGTTCGCCATATTTGAGTGGGGTTGTTGAGCAGCCTTGTTCTTGTTATCGTGTTCCAGGAACGCCACTGAAGCGGGTCTTTGACTCCACATGAAAATATAAAGATTTTTGTTTCGTTTTTGCAGTAAAAAAAGAAAAAAAGCTCGAGATTGATTTTATTTTTTTTTCTTAAAAAGTCACTTTTTTACTTGCACGGATAATCTCTAACGTGCCATAACGCTCCCTGAAGTCGCCGAAAGTCTCCAGAGCATTGCATTTCATGGCGGCTGCATTATCGCAACAATCGAGCCGCTATAGAACTTCCCAGTCGGCTGGTATTGCCCATGTTGACTCCAAGATGGAAACAAGTGATTAAGATATGTACTCGCTGCACACGTACAAAATGTTCGGAAGATTTCAACAGCCCGTGAATCACAGATTTCAACAGTCTGTGAATCACGGCTTATTGGAAGGGGGATATACACATGTTAAGGAACAGCTTCCACTATTCTAGAAAGCCTGTCAATTCCTCGACGGAGTCATTGAGCGCCCGGCCGCCACAAAAAGGCGAGGAGCAGCTCTGAAGTGTTACCAGTGAAGTAGCGCAGAGCCACTTCTGGAGTGTCCCTTCAGGAGGCGCCAAAAATACGCGCGGTGGCCTCTCTGCGAAACAAAAACAAACCGTTGAGAAAAACGAGAGGAGGCTTCCAGCGAATAGACTAGCGGCAGAGAAGCGAAGTGGTAGAGGGTAGACGCAAAATTTTCTCCTTTCACTTAAAAAACAAACAAGACAAAATGGAGCGCGTCAGTGTTTCCGGGCTTTACCCGCTGGGGCATTGTTTGGCGTTGCCTGAGAGACCCCTGCGTGCTCCATCTTCCCTGGTCTTCTTTCCCCTTTTACAGCGGCCACGTTATTTTGCAATTTGGCAGGCTTCTAGAATAAAGGAGGCTATGGTTGGTTTCTTTCCTTAAAATTTAATTTTTCTATAACTTTTTTTTCGCGAATCCTCGGGTGTGATCGTTTTTGAACCCTAAGTTTTATATGTATTGTGCTTTTGTAGGATATTTTCCCAAATCCTCGCTCATGTAATACGTCCGAAAGGATGTGCTTTGAGCAACAATAAATGTAAATTAAATAAATTAAATTAAATAAAGAAGGGAGGAGGACGAGACAACACTTTCATTTAGCAACAACGTCTGATTATGGAAACAAAATTCGCGCTGTACCCGAGATTACCCTGATAAGGGGGTGTTAGAGAGAAGGGCGAAATGAGAAGCCTGGAAATGAAAAGGTGGTGAACGAGAGGGCAAGGGCGGAGGATCTATGACTACCAAATTTCTACTGGGAGTTGCACATTCTTTTCAGTTCCGGCCTAAGAAATTTCACTCCAGCGTATTAATAGAGTTAAAGTTGCCGGTGAGACGTTCTTTTGTTGCGTTCTCGATGAGAAATGACCTCGAGCGATTTCGCGTCCATAGCGGTCTCGGCAGTCCCTCCATGATCTTGGTGCCGGCGAAGTGAGGTAGCGCATCCTAACAGACCTGACTTCACGAAGAAGCACCGGAAGCTTTTGCGTGAACCGCGATCGGATAAGCGGGGTGCTTGCTTGCTCTTGATGCGCGTCCACGTTTTGATGTTCTTGCAGGCGGTCGCTTATGCACCTGCCCATTTGTCCGATGTATTCGACATCGCACTTGAGGGGCACCGAGTACAGTTTTTCTGTGCCGCATGGCCGGAATTGTGTAGGGTGTTTCTTCTTTCCCTGCGGCTTGTTCTCTTTCCGGTTGGTCATGTTGCACGTACTTGTCAATTTAAACTCGATAGGAAAAGACAACTCTCCTGTCTTTTTTTTTTAACTTTAAGTATCCACACATGTACAACGCGTACGCCTTTAATCAGCTGGTGTGCTGTAACGTTCTCCCGTGAGTCAACTGGAATGAGATTGACGTCACACGCCGATTCCGCGACTCGTTCGTGCGGCGCGGTTTGAACTCGTGTTCAACATTTAAAACATGAGTCTAAACTCAAATAAATAAAAACTCCGCACAAAATAAAATAAAATAACGCAAAAAAGAAACGGATCAAGCGGAAGATACGTTCAAACGCTAGCACTGGTCCCTGCGCTTTTGTGTTGTTTATTTTTTCTATCAAGGCGTTTTTTTTTTTTTTTTTTTTGTCTCACTTTTCGAAAGTCTCATTCACTACACACCTTTTGCCACTTCGTGTCCAGCTTCCGTCCGAGCGCAGCCAAAGCTACGTGTGGCCGGAGCCAATCACACGCCGGCAATAGGTCACGCGATCTCGCCTGCACTTTGTATCACTTCGCTGCGCCGCTGGTCGTCCGCGCCGCCCGCGCTCGCCGAGTATTTCGTCTGCTACGGGTGTATCAACGGTATCGTCTGCTACAGGTCTAAAAAGTGCCCTTTCACGTTCTGAAATTTAGTCACAGGGATGTCAGTACGTAGGCTGGCCGCTGGCGTCTGTGTCCGAGCTTTCCACCTGTTCGGCATTTCGGCATAGTTTCGAGATGTAAGTACACATTGCAAGGTGCCCGATGACCCGGCCGTTGATGTTTCCTTGTATTGTCTGGATATACCAGGGCTCGAGGCGCAGTCCTTTCCACCAGCTTCTCGGCGTTCAATGCGATCGGCAGGTAAAGGGTGCCCTGATTTCGCCGCGTATCAGTGAATTGTAGTGGCCCGGACGCTTTTCTTGTTTACAACGCATTCGCGGTACGACGCGGCCGGAGTCTCCTGCCGAATTTGAAAGTAGACATTCATCACGACCTCTCGCGCCTGACGCCCAAACGTGCCTTTGCGAAAGGACAGCTCTTGAAGCGACTCGGTGAGGAAAGCAGCGAAGCATACATGATTCGGCCATTACGGGAACGAAATCACACAGAGAAACCGAGCGCTGCAGCCGTGTTATGCCAGCGGATGTACGCGTATTTTCACCAAACCACATGCATGTTCACATATATAATAAAAACATAAACTTCAGATATTTAATTCCTTTAGTTTCAAATCAATTCTCAGCAGTACATACGTCTGGAATTATTGTGCAACGTTTACGCACAAAACAGTTCTTTTAAAAGAAATTACTTTTGCAGACTACTTTGCGTTGCGTAGGGATGCTCTTCTCGAAGTTGCGAACGTCCCGCAGCCTTTGGCTGCGCTCGACGGAAGTTGAAACGGAAGTACAGAGATAAGAGTGATGGCCTCCATCCAGGTTTACTGGATGGCGGGCTCGAGTTCTAACACCTGCAATCTGACCAATAATGTTTTCAGTCTTTTTTTAATTATTTTTGCGCGTGTTTATTGGTCAAGCCAACAACAAGCCGGAGGAATCAAGATTACTTTGAACCGCCTTTCAGGTGTAGCTGAGTTATCACACGACACCTAACACATCAGAATAGGCCTCGATCATATACAATTGCTACAGAACGCAGTAGAGAAGCACTCAGTAAGTTGGTTTCTTATTTGCAGTTTATTGTTAGGGTAGCATTTCACTCTCGCCCAAGCTTCTGCTCCTCACATGTGCGCAATCATGCTCAGTGTATTCTCCCCTCACCCCCCCCAGAAAAAAAAAAAATTACACAGAGGAAATACGCAGGGATCCCACGTAATTTGTTTTTCTGTGTGATTGGTTAGCCGTGCTGCTTGAATGGCTCCGTCAAACCGCAGCCTTGACTGCGGTCAAAGTTAAAGCGAAACGAAGTACAGCCACAGTCAGTGACAGTTTCGGAAGCCCAGGGCGTGGCGGAGCTGCGGCCATCTTATTCAAGCGCTCGGCAGCGAATGAGACATGACCGATAGCCAATAAGAAGGCAGAAGAGCGAATCGCGAAGCCATACGTGCGGGGACATAAAAGGACACTTCACGCGCATCTGTATTAGCCCCGTGCGCGACCGAAAGCGTCGCTGTGGTCGGCCTTCCACGATTGGCCGAACGCTGACTATGACGTCGGAAAGGATTTATCATCGACGGAATAAGAGGAATGAAAGAACTTCAATTTTGACGGTGTTGGCAGTGTTTCTTTGAGAGCGCAATGATTTCCAAGCTTCCACCATGCTATTTACAAACACCATCGAACTTGTTGTTCGCAAGGTAATGACGTCACAGGGGGAACCATAGGAGGGCGCCACCAAAACATCTCGCCGCTAATAATGCAGCGCCCCTTTTGTGTCACGTGGCCACGCGATCGACTCCATCGATACGGGGCAATCTAAACAACACGCGATGCGCGCACGTTCCCGCTGGTGAGCCTCGCTCCGAAGTCTGGCAGCGTTCTCGGGGTTCACTCCGGGCTCGTCCCAATGGCCCCGAGAACTTGGCCGTGCGGCTCGGGGTGTTCCTCGGGGAGCGGGGCGCTGCAGCTGCGTCCAGCTGCCGGAAAATGAGATCGGGGCGCAGCGAGCCGCAAAACGAAACCGAAACCAACCCTGCCCGCGGACCTCGGTCCCCTCGGTGATTTGCGACTCTCCCCTTCCACGCTGCTGCTTGTTGTTGTTACCGCCGCTACGGAGTTGTGTGCGGGCGGTGGCAGCCACGGGTGCCACGCTGACATGGACGTGAACCGCGCCGGGTGCAACAACTTGCAGCCATCTTCACGTGTGTGGCATCGTCAACTGAAGCACTACCACCCAACGTTACTGTCCTCCGTCTCACTAAAACCGTGCAGTACAGTCAAAGCTACAGGGGAGAGGGCGTATGCCAACCTGTTCAACAGGAGGAAAAAGAGGAACGAGAAAGAAAGGCTGGAATTTCTCCGTTCCTCCTTTCCCTCCTCTTGAACAGTTCGGGGTACACTCTCTCCCTGTAGCCTTGGCAGAACTGCACGCTTTTACTGAGACGGAGTATAGAATGCCTTAGCTGTGGAACTCCCGGATGGAAAAGGGTATACCCCCCCCCCCCTCACCTCACTCCGTTCCGTCCGCCTCCCGCCGTTTAAAACGCGTTATAGATTCTCGTTTTATAACTGCGTGTCCTACGCGATTCTTGACTTGCAAAGCTCTCCTCCGACCCTCCGAAACGCTCGCTTGCCCAGCAGATCGAGCGCATTGCGCAGCTTCTGAAGAGCTCCACAAGACGTTGCTGATACAGGCAAGTATCAGCATCTCAAACGCTTTTATTACCACTATACTATGGTACCCCTATACAAAGGCTGACGCGCGCGAGCGTGTTGATACGCGATCAGGGTGTACTCGATTCAAGTGCCGCTGAGATCGTGCGCCGGCCCTGGCAGTGCTCTCTTTCACTAATTTACCTTCTGATTTACAGCAAGTAAGGCTACAAGCGTGAGCTCCTTGCTGTAGGGCAAATCTCGGCGGCAGAAGCTCTCGTGCATTAAGCTCCAAAGGTTATGAGCTCGGGCGTCTAGCCTTCGCTGCGGTACGAAATAAGGTGAAACGAAGTATTTTGGGTAACTCAATATCCTTCTGTTTAGGGTGATGCCACCCTTTGTATGCTGCATTCACCTTAAGCTGACACTACAGCCAATGCCACAAGTACGAGAGCTCGAGATCGCTGCTTTAAAGCGTTCTTCCACAGAAGGCGCGCTTGCGCTAGAAATGCATGTCTCGAAGCCAAGAGCTTTGGGCCAGCTCGCGCGTGAAGTGGAGTCTTAGCAGAGTATAGTATTCGATGCCTAAAGCTCGTACTTACAGTAAAAATTAAAAAAACAATTATCGAAATCAAATGTCGCCGCAACACAGGCCGCGTCAAGAGCGCGCGCAGGGACAAGCTCTTTCACCCGCTTCAGAACAAAAAAATAAAATTAAGCGTTCGGAACAATATGGCCAGATCTCATCACCATAAGCAAAGCGCACATGAAGGCACCCTAACCTAGCCTTTTCTAAGAAGCTCATTCTATACTCTATCTCACAGATGTTTTCAGTAAAGACAAAGGCACAGGCACATGAGCCCATCTTATCAGAATGCTTTTTGTTTGTTCGAGGATTCGTGCATACCAGCCACTTTCCAAAGCCACGCGCTCGTGCCCGTACCTTTGTCTGCACGGCAGATGTTTTTAAGATGGAGTATAGCGAATTGGCCCTTGTCATCGGTAAACAGTGGAAAAAATTATCGCAGAAAATTCCACCGCAGCGAGAGGGTTGAAGACGTCAAAGCCCTTCCGATAGCAAATAAAGTCATGGCGAGAGGCCGTCCGAAGAACACCTAAGAGAAACAATAATAACAACAGAACGAAAACGACGGGTAAAATTAAGCCCACAATTATATAGAACAACACTGGAATTTAAACCCACTGCTTCCTCGAAAATAAGAAAAAAAATAATATGTGTTCTGTTAAGAAGCAGCGATTGTAATGGTGTGCTCACATGACGGAGATTTCTTTCACAGAGAGGAGCAAACGTAATCGCGCTTCGAGGTCTCGTGCGCCACATCACAATTGCTCGCTATTTTTTTTTTGTTATTGTTTTTATAACAAGCAAATGTGATTTAGCACACACGGCCTCGAAAGACGATGACGTTTGCTCCTCTTCTCTGTGAAAGACCTCTCCGTTCTGTGAATACCAGAGATGAATACACCACAATTCATGCAAACGAGCAGATCTTTACTACCCGGGCATCTAGAGAAGCAAACCCGATGATAATTATTTCTGGCGTTGTAACTAGCGCCACCACGGCGAATTCAATGGTCGGAGGAGAGTTTTGCGTGTCAAAAATCTCGGAGGCTATGTCAAACTTGTACGGTGAAACACCATCTACACGCTACGCTTTGAGGCATACGTATTCGATAGAGTAATACACTGCATGCGGTTACCATATCAGCCGTATCCCCCGAAGACGGTGGCGCATCGAAAAACGGGAGGCGAGCCGTGGGGGTAGAGAGAAGGGGGGGGGGGGGGGGGGGGTCATGCTCATGCAAGCAGCGGGTAGTTCTGAAAGTAACAAATCTAGTCGCGTTAGCACCACCTATACTCTGTTTCACCTTATGATGTACCGCAAGAAAGGCTACAAGCGCGAGCTCCTTGCTCTAGGGCACACCTCGGCGGCACAAGCTCTCGTGTGTTAAGAGTAGCTCCCAACGCTATGAGCTCGCGCTTCTAGCCTTGTCTGCGGTACAACATAAGGTGAAACGGAGTATAGAAGACAAGGCTCGCCCAAAATAGGTCGTGGATAGTGGATCCCCGACTCTTCTCAATCGGCCACCGTGCAATCGGCAAACACGCTGCAGCACTGCGAGAGCAAAGGCGGAGCGGCAGGCGCGTGCCCCTTAACATTCTCCGCGTGCCGTCATGGTGTTCGTTGGGAGACTCTGCAAGACGCGTGGCGGCGACGCGGGTGATCCACTAGTGATGACGTGTGGTGAGAAAGGCTCTGCCTTCTACGAGGGATAGGCTGAAGCCCACGTCACCGAAATTTGCGAGTGTCACGTTGGCTCGTCTCGGTCTTTATTGTTGAGGGCCGCCTTAGGCCAGGAGTAGTCGAGGCCTGCGAACATCCTCCTCATCCACAGTGGAACGTCATCGCAATCGTATGGCGCCGATTTAACAGTTAGGCCCATGGAGGTTGGAAGCTTCTGGAGGCGACATGACACCACTAGACTTGAAGCCACAAGCGTGTCTCTGGCTTCACCGATAACACGGCTGTTTTGGTCACCCGAAGGTGACCTAAACAGCTGTGCTTTTGCTCATCGTTAAGGGCGTGTCCCTCCACACTTGTGGCTTAACCTCTGGTGGCGTCGTGTCGCTTCCGGAAGCTTCCTGTCCATGGTTAGACCCCATTCCCTGCGTCCTTTGACACTTTTATTAGACACGAGGCCCGGTCAAACGCTGAAGCAGCGCTTAATCGCTACCTTCCCTCGATCTCGTTGGGATGGCGCCAAACTTGTGGTGCATGTGTTTTGACTATTCTAGGTACTGTCGTTTTAAGCTATGGTGCCTCAACGTCCCTCTGGTTATGGAGATCGATGCCACTCTTTGTGGAGTACCACAAGCCGACGACGTGCGCTCGTGAGAAAAAAAAAGAAATAGCGGAAAAAGTTCTAAAATCCGGTGCCGGGAGGCGCTCCTTCAAACGCTCTAGAACAAAAACAATAAAAAAAAAATATCGTCGAAACGCGAAATGGTTTGATGTCACAACACTAGGACAGATGCGTTCGCACGAAGACACCCTAGTTTTTGCTTAACGAGTTTAACGTCGCGGTATCGCAAAGCGCGTAACGACTAAACCGAACACTACCTAGATAGGAAAGTGGCGAATTTTCTACGTCGACTACCCCGGCCTAGCGCGAGACACATATCGGACACTACGTCCGCTATTCGACTGCAACCCGATCAGTCAAAACACCCGAATGGATCGCCGACGCCAGCGCCCGCCTCCAACCCGTGCGTCGCGCTGGTCTCCAGCCTCACAGCCTCGTCGTCTACGAGGTGTTCGCGCAACGCGGAGAGTCTCTCGGCCGCCAAATCCCCGCCAGGCACCCCGCGATTCTCCCGCACTGATTGGGTGTCCGAGGGGACGACGGGCGCGCCGCAAACGCTTTCCGCTAATGAATTAATCGCCATCTCGGGACAGGTGCTGCGGATCCGAGCAAGGGCGGATTAGCGTGTGTGCCCTTCTCCGTTGGAGCAGGCTCGCCGGAGCGGCTGCTAAGCGGATTGCCTCAATATTGGTCCCGGCCCCCTTCTTTTTCGGGGCCTCCACGCGGTACCGACGAAGACTTCGTTTCACCTCAGGATGGACCGAAGCCGACGCTTCTGAGCTATCCTAGCCAATACAATGCCCTGTGAATGTCACGTGATTTTCGGGAGAGGCGCGGGGCGACGCTCCAGGCGCGTAGTCACGTGCTAAATTCGCAGCCCTGGATTGGCCGCGATCAGTCGTAGAGTCCGCTGCGGACCATTGTAAGGTGGAAAAGAGTAGGAAGGCTCCCGCTTCCATGTGGAGGAAACCTCGGGAGGATCGGAAGAGAAAGAGAAGAGGGCTTCCGACGCTTCTCCGCAGTGAGGCTTCCATGGCATCGTCGGGATTGCTTCTGCTTCGTCGGATGCGTATTGGGAAAGCCTCGTGGAGTAAACCCGCGGAGAAAATTGGGAAGCCCTGATTGGTTCATCGCGCAGCACGTCATAGCTGCGCTCTTGTACACGCTGTGGCATCCTTTCTTTGGTTAAGGGGGAGACAGAAGAGGAGGGGATGGGGGCGAGGCTTACGTCAACGCGCTTCAGTGGTTCCCCGCTGCTATGCGACCGTGATGCTTGAACGGAAAGATACGTGCCCAAGTACGAAAATGATGGAGCTGAATGACTGTACGGCCGAAGGCGCGTGCTCCTTTACGAGGGCGAGCGAGACCAGAGACAGATGCGCGTGAGCCCACGGTTGCTTCCGAAACGTATACGGGCTGTTTCTCGGAGCGTAAGCCAAATCATTTCTGCGAGAAGTGCGCACCGCGCGGGAAAAAAAGTGAATGTCGTATTTGCAACTTTCGCGAACTATAGAGGGAGCACTGCTGCCCATGAAGATGGCTACCATCTGGACGATCGTCGCAAAACAGGAGTGCGAGACTGGGTTTGTGACGCTTCAGTAATTCTAGTTTTTCAATATGCGAGCCTTATTAAAACCGTACTTTATTTTTTTTCACATCAGGAAGGTGTTGGCAAACACCTTTATTGTGGAACCGATCGTGCAGGAGCTAGGGAGTGCGATTTTCATGCCGCGGTACTACCATCGCTGAAAGTTGCGAATTGGTCTGTTCCAGAGCACCCATTTGGGGGAAACTAATAACGGTCGGTATATTTAGTTTTTTTTTCAATTACTTTTTAAATAATTATCATTTTGAATTAGTCAAGTTGTGCGCCGAGAAACTGAGGGAGAGGAGGAGACGAAGGGGCACGTCAGAACGCCGCGTTCTGGTTCGAATGATTAGATGGTAGACCTAAAGCTAGCTGCTTTTGTCTCCACTGCACTCGTCGAAGGCGTCCGAATGCGAAAGCCAAATTTCGGACGACGGCGTTCCGGGTTCTAACGCGTTCGACGAGTGCAGTGGGGACAAAAGCAGCTAGCGTTAGATCTATCACAAATCATTCCAACCATGAGTTCGGCGTTTAACAACCCTGTGCGCTCCTGTCACCTTCTCTTCCTCAGTTAAAGAACAAAAAAAAACGGTTATTTTATTGCGTTACAAAATTTCGTTGTTGTTGTTGTTTTTGTAATTGGAGCGCTGTTTTTTTGATAAGTATGCTGGCCCCCCTATGGCCGAGGCCCCCAGCTAGCGCTTCGCCTCCCTCGTGGGAGGGAAGGAGGAGCGGCGCACTTGCGTTATTCTCTGGCCACTCCTAGAAATGTTTTTTATGTCAATAACATACTAAGGTGAATAGTAGAGGTAGCTAACTCACTTCTATGCGGTATATCTGTACGTAGTTCTTTTATAGGGAGTATTCACTGCCGCAAAAGCTCTGTGCGCAACTGATGAGCGCGTGCTGAGAGCGAGCTTCCACAGTTCTTTTGCTACGTGCATTCCGCACCATCAAGATTGCCGCTCTTAGCACTTTATTAATGTGAGCTCGTTCTGGGCATGCGCTCTAAACATCGCCCTCAAATATGGCGTACAGTGAATACCCTCTACATCTAATTAATGCTCACTGATGTGGGATCACTGGGGGCGACTCTCAATAACTCTTAAAAATGCCGCTCTTACTTCTATAAATTCTATAATTGTAAAGTTTTTGTTATAAATATGTGATGATTTACCCGATTGAAAGCTTCTACAAATCAATAAAATTTAACGACGCTAACAATATTTTTGCAACACTTCTGCACCATTTTTTTAACAGGTAATAAAAACTATTACGCGGGATATTTGGACGATATTGGCAAACACAAACTGACCTAGAAATTACAAAGTGACCATGACCGTCATTCGTAGGGCCAAAGTAGTGGTGCGATTAGTCCACCTGCAAACTCGAGATGTTTGCATAGTATTGCCAATCCACACTTGAAATTTCGTCGTGTAATGTTTGCCAGTCAGTCAGCCTGTTGACCTACAGCCTTATTCCCGCTTTAGAAACGAACAACTCGTGTACGCCATGGGTCTACGGTAGTATCGCTGTGTGCACGATAGAATAGACCACTTCCAAAGTACGCAGTTCCCCCCACCGTCTTTTCGACGCGACACGGCAATCCGATGTACGGCGCGTAAAGGAGCACCTGTGAATAAAAGAAGCGGCTCTTGCTTCTTTAACATTTCGCGATTTCAGAACGCAAAGAACAGAACAGGGTACGTTTCGGATTTGTGATGTGTTCGTTTTTTTGTGTGTGTTCTTAACTTGCAGTGGTAACAGAAGAGGAATTGCGCCGCTTCAAGGATGTACTGAGCGTACGACTCGCGCGTACATAGGAACGGCCCCACAATTCCCCGCGCAGTACGATGTGGGGTCGACGAGGGGCCCTGTTTGATTTTCTGGAAAGGTCTATGAGCAGGGCACGCGGCTGACGCGCGGAGGTACGGAGTTCGAACCTCGCCGGCCGCCACCGCGTTGCCCTTCTGGAAAGTCTCGGCTTGTTCTCTGCAGTTATCGCGTGTTCTGGGTCAGTCTCTTTCTGGTCATGGCGTGTGTATAAATTAAAGTAACCGTAGAGCGCCGCTTCGGGACAGTCGACCTTTCTCTGCTGTATTTAAGATAAGCGTACCTGCTGTGGTTTAGTTACGTTCGCCCATTTGAACGTTTATTTTTATTTTTATATTTTTCCACTCTTTTTATTTGTGACAATAACACCATAACCCCGAAACGTTACGCTTTGAACAATTTGCCATGCTATTACGTCATTATTTCTTATAACAAGATATGAAGATGATGACGTGTGAACTGCCGGGTTCCTCAGTCGAATAAACTTTTTGATGTCTTGCCAATGTGAATAGGATCCAAGTCAATCGAAGTGTGCAGTCTATTCTAGAGTATGAAAAAACTCGTTATGATTAAATAAATTAAATAAAATCCCTTCCCGATAGTATGGTAAATTTTGTAGTGTCTAGGATGTGTATTAGATCTGTAGAAAAATATATTTCAAAGGCGCCTTACCATATATATATATATATTTTTTTTAGAAACAGCAAAGTCCAAACGCTCACAATTTAAAAATACGGCAAAATAGAAGATTTTCTATTTGACTGCATTAAACTAGAAAAGGCGATAATGTGCTGGATGCATTTTGTTTTTTCTCTCATTTATGATCTTGGATTCCTGAGAGTAACTTGCCAAATAAGAGGTATCCGTTCTCGTTTAGATGTTCACGATCATTTCTAATATTCGTCTACTGACATCAATAAACTTGCAAACAAAAAGCAACTTTTTGTATAACGGTTATTATGTAAGACTATTATAAAAAAGCGCATAATATTTTGGCTAATTATTATTGTTACATGTATATTTTACTTATTTACCTCAAAGGCGTCTTTTCAGACGCATTTACATGATAGTGTTCATCAGCACAAGGGTATAACAAAGTGATTTGTATTGTAAGGAATGGGAGCACTGCGGTGAATAGACAATTTATGAGAAGATGATTGGTCTTGTAAACTTAACACTCACATATCAAATGAAATGTTTATGTTAAATTAACTATTCCAATCGCCCTCATTCGCCCTGCACACAAACAGCAAAAAACAAATCGTGAGAAGGGCGTAGTGAACTAATCGACTTGATATCACATTCCTTACAGAGGACTCAAGCCCAAGATTTTGCAATAGTTCCGGCTTGTAGTCGGCGGGCTTAAATTTTATATTTCGTCGCCAGTTGAGAGCTTGGTCGATCTCAAAATGTCCCTGAACAAGGTACGGGTGTCCAAATTTGAAATGATGAAGGAAAGTCTGAAAATAGTCGAATCGTGTCCACTTCAAGACAAGCTTTCTCAAAGATGGCTCATCTAGAAGATTTGCCATAGCAGCAGCTTGTGGTCGAGGGCCTTAAAGTTTGTATTTCATCACCGGTTAAGAACTCGGCCAATCTTTAAAAAGTTTCTGGATGGGGCGCGGGCGCACAGATTTGAAATGATGAACAAATGTCTGAAAAGAGTCGAACCGTGTCCACTTGAAGGTTTTCTAAAAGATGGCTCATCTCAGAAGATTTTTCATAGCAGCAGCTTGTAGTCTAGGGCCCGAAAGTTTGCATTTCGTCACCGGTTAAGAATTCAGCCGATCTCAAAAAGTTCCTCGATGAGGCGCTGGGGCCCAATTTTGAAATGATGAACGAATGCCTGAAAACAGTCGAACCATGTCCACGTTGAGACGACGCTTTACGGTATGCGTTGGTTTTTGATTATTTGCCTCTCACCGCCAGATTTGCGCCAGTTACAAGAAGATGTAGCTTTAGCGCACCACCGCGTGTCCCATGTGTCTAGATTCTTTCTAAAATTGACTTATTTACTGGTTTACGACGACGCTTAGCAAGTTTCTGATTTGAACAATATGTTCATTTTTACTAACTAAAGTGATTAAAACAAAATGTTGGTTAACTACTTAGCTCATCGTGACGATCAGTTCGCTATGTAATGTCCCCCTGGCGTTAGAACCTACGTGATTACACTTCATTAGTGTAGCCGTGACAAATTTTCACGTTGTGAGAAACCTGAAATAAACAGGCCTTCATACGTGACATAAATGCAGTAAATTTTATGTTGTAGTGCAGTGGCGTCACAAAGGGGGGGGGGGCGGACCGCCCCGGGTGCAGCGCTCAGGGGGTGTCGCGGCGGGCCACGAGAGTGGGGGGTTGTTGCGGCGGGCCACGCGAGAGCGCGGGGGGGGGGAGGGGGGGGCGTCGCGGCGGGCCACGCGAGAGCGGGGAGGGTAGGGGGATCTTGCGGCGTGCCGCTGACGCTCGTGACGCCACTGTTGTAGTGTTTTCTGACGAGGCGTAAATGCCGCACAAGTGGTAGTTTCTATACTGCGTTTCAGCTTAAGTACAAACGCAGCCGTCACCACAAGCTACTCGATCATACCAAGCAGCGCCAAAAGCACAAACACTGGTCCTTTTGTGTTTATGATTGGTTCAGAGATAACAGAACACGTACAGAAACATGACGAACACCATGATTATGCGACTTTAACGCTGTTTGATTGGTTCCATCAACTCGTAGCGTCAGCTGCGCCTCGGCTTAAAGGTGAAACGAATTATAGGCGATTTTGCCGCGTGCGTAACGGAGTTGGCAATGCACACAGGGGAATAGGGTTCGAATCCCGCTCGGCCCGGATCTAATTATTTCATTATTTTGTACTTTCGAATAAATCCCAGCCCATTCTCGGCTGTTATGGAAAGTGATCTTGGTAAGAACATTCCTGAACGTGCCGCTTGTATAAAAGTCGCGATAACGTGCTGCTTCCGATCAGTCACTCTTCCGCCGCTGACGGAAGATGCCTGACAACTTTTTCTTTAAGTTTGTATTCACAAGTTCGACTCATTAAACGTTAATTTTTCTTTAAAAGCATTTCTGCTGTTTTTACTGATGACAGACAGCATTACACCAGGTAGAAAGTGTAAATAAATCAACGCGTAGAAAATTGTGTACCTGAGTTACATATGCTGACAATCCATCGTTAGACACGTCCTGTACGGAATCAACCGCTAATAATAGCGCACGTTTTGTGTCCTATACTCACTGGAAACACAGTGATCTCTGAAGGAACCTAACTATGTCGCCCTCCAAGACAACTATAAGAACTATAGAAATGCGTCCGATGACTTCTTCAAATTGTTCATAAGTTGATCGTAGTATTGCCATGAAATGGTAAGAGAGAATGATAAATATTTTTTTTAAAGCGCTACGAGACACGGACAAGGAAGATAGACAGAGACACAGCACTCTCTGTCTCTGTCTATATATATTGTCCGTGTCTCGTTGCGTTTTTAAATATTATGAATCACCACCGGGCAAAACTTTCCACCCGTGTCAGAATGATAAAGTCACGAGAATGTTGCAACCACAAGCGACTCATTAGCTTACACTTTTCTTACCTTTGAAGTTATTGCTTAGTTCTTCTACTGTTACTGTTTGAAGTTACTGTTTGAGCGAACGAAAAAGAGGAGGCAACCTCCTTTCCAGTGTTCGCTCTGCTAAAGCGGAGAAAGGTGGGAGGAGCTTCCACTTAACTCTTGAACTGTCAGACCTGTCACCGACCATAGACGCAGAAGCGATGGTTAAGTTTAAAGGAAGGAGAAGAATGACAGTGGTAACGCCGAGAGAGTTTACGAAGCGCATTGCGTGGCCGTCCACGCTGTTTGCTTCGTGGTTCATTCTTACCGGCTGCAGCTGCTTCATTGACTGGGGAGTGGTAATAAGAGGCTTGGGACTGATCTTGTCTTTATTAGGTTGTCCGTGAATATAGTATTGGTTGCTCATATCGCAGCGTATGAATTATGTACCACGAGAGAAGGCATATGACGGAGATATGTGAAGTAGGGTGCAATGAAGAGAGAACCATGACATATATGCATGACGATCAACCATAGTCAGCGACAACATAAGAGATGCAGGGCTTATTACGTTATTTGACACGTGATTGGTCCTTCGTTCTGCTTATGGGCTCGTGCTACAATCCCATTGGCTGTGAGCAATAAGGATATGTTTCACAACCTCCAGAGGAACAATGCTAAGCTGGCTAGAGTGAGAAACCGGGCAGACGCCAAGAACAAGTGGCCGGTGGAATAGATTTCTCAGTCTCGCCACACGTCTCAGTTGACTGCATATTTATGGCCCCGTGGTGTTTCTCTCCAGATAGGCGAGGAAACCGCAGACGCGGGGAGGGGAGGGGAGGGGGCCAGGCTAACACAATAAGACCACGGACGGGGAAATGGAAACTCCCATGACCGTCAATCGTGAGAGCAGACGACGGCGGCCGCGCAACGCAGACGACTGACACCGTGCAACCGGGCCACCGAGCGGTAATTGAGTTAAACGTCGAGCAGTCGTCGCTTTTTCCACACACAGACGTCCGTCGCCCGAGGGCCGACGTACCGAACGCAAAAATGGCGGTACCGCCTGCTCAGACCGCCAGAAACGTCGCTTCAATCATGATTTCTCGCGACGCCCGAAGCCCACTCGTACGGAAGAAAAATGCGAGAGGCTAATTGCAGAAACGTCCGCTTGGCGGCGGACGCCCTTCCATCATGGCGGCGGTAAAAGAGGAGGCAAGGACGCGGATGGCACCCCAGCCGCCACGTTAGGCTTAGCGAGATCATATTTCACGCTCGCAAATGAAACGAGGAGGGGGAGTAAAGGGCGCAGCCGATGAAATAAGGATAATGCGGGATTCCTATTATGGCGCGGTGGGTCGTGTCCTTAAATGCGGTTGGGATACTCGGAAAGGAAGGGGAGGGAACATAAAAAAAGGAAAGAAAGAGGAGGAAACATAAAAACAGAACACCCGCTCTTTTAATTTGCAGAAGTGAACCGCGTCGACAAGGGGAAACACGAACCCGACAAAGGTTTCCGCATAGTTTTAAGTAAATGTTCTTCGGGTCGGAGCAAGCAGGGTGTTTCGTATGCGTTGTTAATTTTTCTGTTCATCTTTTACGTTCTCAATTTTATATTACATCGTTTTTTTTTTAAGCACGAGTAGCCAGAAAAAAAAGACAAACGAAAAAAAAACAAAAAAACATGTAATTCTAGTTGTGGGCCAACGTGGCGGGTAATTTGATTACCGGCCGTTAGAGCCAGTCCGACTCCCGTCTTCGACCGTGAAGAAGCTCTGCTGTCGTAATCTACATGAATCGGGGAGTTCTGCCTAGCTGTGCTCCCCTCTATGTCGTTGTCCTATTGACCATTCTGTTGTTGTTTTTTCTGACTTTATTACTTTTTATATACTGAGCCCTTTCTATGGGTTACTTACCTTAGTTTTCTATGGTGCAGTACCTCTTTAAATGAGAAGTCTTGTTCGCTGAGACTCAAGCAAGTTGAAGACGTGGTCGCTCCTCCGCGGAACTATTCCGCTGTGCTAAGCTGTAGCCATTACTACGTGACTCACGGTAATGACACTAGAATAACTAACCAATTGCGCTAACGAAGATGATCCTTTATTGGGTTGAGACGGCGCAGTGACATTAGGGGGGGGGGGTAAACTCGCGCCTCATTATGGCAGGCTAAATTTCGCTGTGCTTATAGTATAGTCATCTAACAGCTTAAGAAACGAAGGACGTGGCTTACGCTAATTCACAATCCTTGATCTGTGATTGGCTCATCGAGGTTCTTATCGGCGAATGACGCAATCTGATTGGCTGAGGAGCGATATTGAGATGCTCGGGATTCGCCACGCCATGCGTTTCTTAAGCTGTCACGTGACCATTTAGTCAATCACAAACTTAACTATAAAGAGTTTTAGTAGATCGTTCAATACCTCCGATAACGATACCCGATAACGATACGACGCATGCCCAAAGGCGTCGGCGGAGTGTGGAGTATAGTTACCGGAGGTATCGGAGCGGTCTACTAAAACTCCCTATCAGAGAGCTTTAGGGAACCGCTTTTTGCACATCCGATACGGTACGATGGGCCCTCCTGTACGAACTGCGCATGTGCGAGTCTTCTGTGGTAGCACATGCGCAGTTCGTACCGGAGGGCCAATATCGTACCGGGTAGGATGATGGAAAAACGGTTCTCTAATACTCTCTTTTATGACTATGGAAAATACCACTCACACATGAAAAGAAAAGTATGGTCTTACACCCCTTGTCAAATATATGACACCTTAAAGCTTCAGTTGGATGTAGAGCACACTGGCGTTGAACTGACGGTACCAACTTTCATGAGCGGATTGGTAGATTAAAATGGCTAATGTACGTGTAAATGGCTCCCCCCCCCAAAAAAAAAAAAGAAGTAATCGGTTTTGTTTTGGGGGAACTCTACTGCAAACCCTCAGTATTTTTTTTTGTACTTTGATACGTATTCAAGTTGTTTAATATGTTATATCCCACCGTCATCAAGCCTCTCGTAAAAGTTGGGGCCGTCAGTTCGACGTCGGTTCTCTGTACGTCGAATAGAAGTTCTGGGGTGTCGTATATGCGATAAGGGGCGTATTGGCTACACCCTTTTGTTTAGAGTGCACCATACTATCAGAGCCGTATATATACAGAGAATAAGGCCATTTCTTTTGGCAGGCGGCACGATGGCTTTTTGTTTACAAAATGCTGGGCTGTGAAGGTGGCACAGCTCAGCTACGGCGGCTAGAATGGGGAGGTGTCAGCATCTCGCAGTTTGCTCCGCGTGCGGCGCCGCGCGCTACTATATCATGACGACGATAGGTGGCGCGCTCATCGACTCTCGCGAGACTCTCGATACAAAAAGACTGCGCCTCAAATATTCATACACATACGCGTACATAATGATGCTAATTACAGACGCCGCGCCGTTAAAAAGCTCGCTCGCGTCGCTCGAAGTAATCATTTGTGGTGCTCTTCCCGCAAAGGTTGCCCCACGCGGCCGGACTACCGCGATGGTAAAACGGCAGACTGCTTTGCTCCCCAATGCAAGACGGTGTGCGTTTCTGCGAGAAAGAAAGAGAAGAAAGCCTCCCTCTTCACCTTGGCGCGAAGAGGGAATCTGCGAAGAGGGAGTTGGCAGCCCTCAATCCCACGAGCGGACGAGCCCCTCGAAAAAAACTGCGTAGTCTGGGAAGTCCATTTCGATGAAAGATTCATTGTTCGCAACTACACGCACGCAATCAACGGTAGAATCGGAGTATCAAGATCAACTGGGGGGCTAGTTAATGGAACATCTAGCCCCCAATTCCTCCATGGAACATGACTAAGAAGAAAAGAAGCTGTTTTGTTTTGTTTTATTTGTTTTTATAGACAACTTTGTACGTGACATGTACTCTGTCTTTAGCTGAGGACATGAATCCCGCGCTGGCTGTGTGTTCACAGCCTACCGGTGACAAAAGTCAAAGTCAAATTAGTCGTTAGCTGTTTATACAGCAGGAGGTTAGTCTGCCAGAACATGGCGACATTGTTACCCACTGTAGATAAGCAATTTAACCAGTGCAGTAGGACTGCTAGCCTGCGGTCTTTAACGTGCACCACGCAGTACTGATACACGAACGCACGCCGGTACGATGCTCATCCAGATCGAAACGGGCAGGAGCGGGGATTGCACCCAGGATCCTTCTGCAGCGCGAGCTTTCGCTCCACGTGCTCCGAGCTGGTGTGCTCTAGTGCCACTGAGTCAGCTCGCTACCGAGTCACGCCCCTCTCCTACCGGTGAATCAAGGCTCATGACGTCATGGCATATAGACCAGTTGTCCGAAGTCCTCGCCCCAGCGATAATCATAGGAAACGCTTTTCCGTCACTCCACAAACTGTTGTGAAGACAGGTCCGCGACAGAGAAAGCAATATTACATGAGCTTTCTACATCCGGATTCGATTGCTGAGGAGTTTTTCGCAGCTTTGTGAATCATGACAATCTGCAGTTACGTCTGCTCTGCATAAGCACCAATATGGCTGCGCCCACAACGTTGCTCGGGGAACGGAGTGCTCGCATACTCTAAGCGCAGCTCTTTAGTGGCCCTAGTGTGCTCATGGGTCACTCGGCCACAATCCGACATGGCCGCGTCTCCTACCGGTGAATCAGAGCTCATGACGCTTGTCATATACTGTAGAGCTCGGCTTCTTCTTCTTTTTCCTGGGGGAGCCGACAAGGGGTATGGTGCTCTCATCATCCATGTCATTACAACTTTATTGTCTTAAAATATGGTCTTAAAACTTTTTATTTCGATTCTAAAGCTAAATATGCTGTTTAGTGGCAGCTGAGAGTTTATATTTATCTTTCTTTTCGCCTTTTTCACTTCCACCTTGCCTTTCTCTACATGCTCTATTAAATTGACAGTTGTAAGTAAGCGCTATGTCCTGTCCCCTTCTTCTCTTGTTAGTCATTTGCGCATGTTATTTCACAGTCTAGAATCGGAGCATATTCCTCTTCGTGTAAATAAACAACGTTTCCATCATCATCATCATCACCCCATGGACAGCTCTAGAAGTATCTGAAGTTCTGCCCACCATGATGAAGGACAGCAATATTCATGAACACTGTAATAACGTCAAAGTTATAGCACGTATTTTAATTAAAATATCAGTCTTTCGATTTAACCGTTTTACAATTCCTCAGCAAAAAAAAAAATGAAAGACGTTTACAAAAACCTTTACCGTACCCTCCCCTCCTCCTCCTCCATTCTTTCCCCTCCTCCCAGTTTCCCCGCCAAATTTAGCTGGAAAATTGACGCCACGTGACCTCAACACCAATTCAGTTTCTTCGCTAAATTTAGCGGGAAAAATGACGTCACATGACTTCGTGTCACGTCACCCATGAACAAATTGAGTTTCTCCGCTAGATTTAGGGGTAAAATTGACATCACGTGACCTCAACAAAAATTCAATTTTACTATAAATTTAGCGCGGCGGTTACGCCGACGGCGACGGCGACGCCACTATACGCAGATACGGGCGCCTAAAAGCTGCGCTCTAAAAAAAAAAGAGAAAATATTTTTTTGTGTGTTGCTTTATGAACGCTCTATCAATTGGTTATTCAGGTGTAGTCTTGTTAAAGATAAATGTCAAAATTTAAGAAATGCGGCCCACGTGACATGTCTGTCTTGGCTGTTTGAGCGCTAGCATAAACGAACGCACTTGCACACAACTACTTTAAGCGCGTGGTCCAGGTTGTTCAGCTTTGAACCTTCTCGCCGAATGTGTCTACCACGCCTCTTCAATCCAGTTAAGATACTTCTGGTGCCATATGCTGTTGTTTAGGTCGCGGTATAAAAAATTGAAGACGTACTAGGTGCATAGTTCAGTCCGACCAGGCCATATGTCAATTTGCTGGAGGTACTGCTAATGCCGCTACGCGCTTGAATTAACATCCTTTGATTCTTGACGTAGGACTCTGCTTAGCCCCGCTTCAGGCCGGGCAATTTCCCCAGCGTCTTGACGTCGCCACAACCGCAACATGACAGCCCGCGTACACACCACTGATGTACTACAATAGACATCAGTGGTAGACACGCGTCAGCCGAATTACCACAATATGACATAATCATCATTCAATTTTAATTTTGTTACACAATTTACACACACACACACTTGCGCTTTAAAACATGTTTTTATATCTACAAACTGCGTTGGCAATATTAACTCGTCTCCCTGAAATGATTTAGTCACAGAAACGATGCATTTTAAACCAGAACCAAGTTAAACCCTGCATTTAGCTGTCATCGTCATCAACACAGGGGTGTCACGTGAAAATATCACGCCCCTGATTGGCTGCTGCCGTTTCAAACGTCTCCGAGTTGTCCGAGTTTCTCGCCCCGTTTCGAACCGGACCCAATCCCAGCAATTCATGTTGCAGCGTGAAGATCTAGGCAAAGCTAAGGAACAACCCGCCAGCAACCCCGAAATAGACCCTTTCCGGAATTCAGTGCCATCTGGTGACTCAACTGGCACTTTAACTTCTACTGTACTAATGGCGGCAGTGAACCTGTGATCTGCAGTATTTTATGGGGCACCGTCACTTTCGGAAGTCAACGGTAAACGAGAATGTGCACTTCACTGTACACTTAATTTTCAATATCTTTCAGTGTCGATGGCGAAAAAAATGCAACCAGTCAGAACGAAGCGCAAACCAACAAAGACGTCTTGTTAAAGTTCTATACATCAAGGGGCTTTGAAGCCGAGTGTGTGCTGCAAACATATTGACTGGGCCCGAGTTAGAAATGAACACTTACGCAGCTCTTGCATCCAATTTCTACTTCACGTCGCGATAACGTTTAGAACGTATGGGCCTCGAATCGTCTGCTTAGGAGCATCTTCAACGTCTTCCTTCATCAGTAAACAGAAGGCCGCCATTAGTATAGCACATATGTCATTTTTCAGATGATTATAGTAATCAAACTGGCCAGGCTGAATTCCTGAAAGGGTCTATTGCCGGAAAATCTTGGAGGACGCTTACGTTTCTCCTTTGATAGTGGAACGCGATAGCGTTATCGGACCCCGTTCGCATCACCTTCTCATTCGCCGTGCAAGCGTGCCTTGCGTGGCCTAGTGAGTAGCGTGTCTGACTCACAACCGAACAGTCGTGGGTTCAAATCCCGCCTAAAATTCTTGAATATTTTTTAAGGAAAATGAATTACTTTATAAAGCGAAGTCATTTGAGACGTGAGGCGATCTTTAGTTCGCTTGGTATGTCTTGTTTCAATCTCCTTCATTCCACGCATGACGTCACGTTTCACGTGACCGTTGTGGGTTGTTTGAAATTTCCGCACGAGGTCATGTGGCTGTGACGTCATGACCCTATCGACCAATCAGGATTTTTTCGTCATGCCACCGACTGCAGCTTTTCTGCGATACGGGATCTTTAAAGGCCGGCTCTAACATGCAGCAAAGCACTCCTCACGTCTCGTCAGCTACATATCGTTTCCTATGAGCAATAGTTTTGATAATGAGATACAAAGCTGGTGAACGCTCCTGTCAGCACCCGCTTAGTGCGAGGTCAGCGCTATGCTTGTAGCGCTCCGCTGCATGTGTGAACAGGCCTTAACGCTTTCGCGTTAAAACTGCCCCATCTGTAGTGGGCCCCCTTCAGAGAGGTATTTTTTCATAGCAACTTTATTTAGTATCTAGGGAAAGCTAGGGAACAACTCGCCAGAAACATCGAAATTGCTGGGAAAGTTGCCTCGTTTGAAGCGGGCCTCACACTGATCATGCGTCATACAAACGACAGTCTGCAAACACGAGTCAACGCAATATCCGTGGCTCGAATGCCGAGTGCCCCTCCTTGAACTCATAGCCATGAGGCATTCGAACCACGGATCTCTCGGTTACTCGCGTTCAAAGTTCTGTGCAGAGTGCAGACTGTCTTTTGTATGCTGTATCAAGAAGTGTGACCCCGGCTTCAGGGATTGCGAGGATCGACCGGCAAAGGGAAAATCCAAATTACGCTGACGTCAGTCAGTAAGCTTAGAGGCTAACGAATTGTTGAGCCCTGACGCTTCATATATAATTATTTTTTATCGTTTCGCGTAAGAAACCAGTTACAACTCAAAGACTGAACAGCACCCTGACGAGAAAAAAACGACACCCAAGGCAGATCCAACCCGAGACACCCCGGACTCCTCTTTCGGCTTCAATCAGAAGGAACGCCCGAGGGAGACTTCCATCATGGCGATTGCCAAAGAAGAAAACGCTGGCCGCACGGCCAGTCGACAGCCCGCTCGACCACCGAAGCAAAACGACCAAGAGCAAAGAGGGAAGGAAGGGAAGATCTGCCCCCGCAGGATAAATAAGGCGGCAGAGGAAAACAGTTTGTTCCCGGGCGGACAGACTCGCCGATGGAGCCGCAGAAGGCCCCCGCAAGACGGGCCAAGATGGACGCCAAAGGCGTAGCAGACGCCCCCGAATTGCCTCATGTGAATTTCAAATAGCAGGCGCCTCCGCGACAAGAGCGAGCGGAAGGCGGCTTCGTCTCTTCTTCGCCACCGAGATTCGGACGCCGGCCGCCAGGGGAAGACGGTGGCGCTCCCGTCGCCTGTCCTCGCTTGCACCCGCTCCTCTGACCCCACACTGTCTGCGTGGCAAATATCTTTTTCTATTTTTTTTTTGTCGGCGTGTATTTGTTGTTTTGGTAGCGTAATGTAATTTGCGGGGGTGATTCAGCGGTTGGGAAAGGGACGGGAGCAGGACTCGGATGAGTGCGGATGATGGCGTTTCAGAGAGTCTGCGGGGCGGCGCTGAATGGACGAGGAACCGGAGAATATGGTTATTGAGTGCTCCTCGTTGCCGCGGGAGAGCCATGCGAGAAGCTGTCCCGGCCAACGCGGACCCGCGATGTATCCTTGGGATTCCCGTTCGGGATATCCGAGGGATGTGTATATAAAAATGCGCGAAATTGAATCCCTCTCTTGAATATGAGTAACAAAATAATTACAAAAAAATGCGATATGTGATCAATTCCAATGATGACGCGCACTTAAATTGTACAAACTCCCCCACTATAAAAAAAAAGAACTTGCCGAGGCATTTTATGCGGCGGTGCTAAGCATCGCTTTGTTCACAGGCACAGTAAACATGGTTCTTTGTTTGTTGACCCGCAGTGTTATGTCGTTCGACGGTCGATGAGGTCTTTGGCGGCGAGTCGCAAAAATTCGTCTGAAGCTTCGTAATCGTACAGTGCGAACAGCTCATTTGCACTATATTTACGCGAATACGTTTGTTAGAAACCATGTACATATCTTATTTTTGTGTAAAAAATAGGGGATTCCCGATTAAATCGTTACGGGGTCAAGGTCCCAGCCGAAAATCGCCCTGTCTCGCCCAGGCACCGGCTTTCGATGGCCCCAACCTCCTTGCCCTCGGGCAGGAGTTCACCAAACACAAACATGCCAACAGTCGTCACCGACATCCGTCAAGTCCGCCACGGATGAGTGAGTTGGTTACCCAGGTGTAGTTGTAACCCCAACGATAACCGTGCGGTCCGTTACACGGTTAACGACGCGACCCCGGCGCCTCTGCTAAAACCCGATCGGCCCGGAAAAGGCTCGCCAACCTAATACAACCCTCGTCTTTAAAAAAAAAAAATAATAATAATCACATACTTGAAACACGCGCGGCCAGAAGGTTCGAGAGGAAGGACCCCTCGTTAACAAACCAAACAAAATCAAAACGCCCAAGGCCGTTAAGGCTGAACCATCCTTAAAGCACTTTTATATATATATATATATATATATATATATATATTATATAGATGAGGGAGGCTAGAACAAAGCTTCATTTATTTACTCTCCCAGGCAGTCTATGCCTGACCTAAGCGAATTCAGAACAAATGAGTTTTTCATAATATTGGAGACCGTACTGTATGATTACTAAGGATAATCGCCCGTTCCCTTTGGTTACAGAATTTGTGTGGGATTCTGCTTGCCGTAGAATTATACTGCCAAGAGGACTTCACCCGTGCTTCAACAATCTTCAACGGCGATAGATGGCAGAAAAACAGTGACGTGATCATGTGGGCAACGTGTGTGTTTGGGGATTCCCAGAGGGGAGCACGATTCGCCTCTCTCGTCTTTTTTAGTGCAACGCGCAATGCCTTTTCCATACTGCCGATTCCAGAATTCGTAATGTAAGAGCGTAAGACTTGAAGCATCGCTTCAAGTCACGTATTATATCAGCATTAAAGACACGGGCGTTACAAAATTGAGGCTTTAATAGTAGTCACGCGAAAGAAATACTAAATTTGCTGATATTATTGCGTTATAAACGAATGCAATACCTTGCAGGAAATTAAAAACAAATGAGGTTCTTAAAAGAATCAATCTTGAATTTGCTCGATTTTTTCAAGTCGTTTAATAAAGTGTATGAAACACTGCCTATCTCATATATGCAATAGTATTGAATTTATAGTCACTAAAAAGTGCGATACCTTAGTTATCCGAATTCTTAAAAAATATTCAAACACCTCAAATATTTCGCAAGGCAGAGCATCAGTGGGACACCGGTTGAAGATATACTCGGATACGGCTTACGATATAATGAATATTTCATGTCATTAAGTGGTATTTATTTTATTTTGACAGCGTCTTAATAAGATCCTTGCGCCGCAGTTTAAGAAGTGAGAAAATAAAAAAGCGGCTTTTTTTTTGCAACGCAAAACGATCCGACGGGTGGGAGTTTTTGTCTCTGTCGCTTGAACAATAAATAACTTGAAAACAGAACAAAACGTCGGCGGACTTGGCCTCTGCACCCTCTCTTCTTTAAAGGAATGACCCCACTACATCTAACATATAAACTTTTTGCAAAAAAAAATAAAAAAGTTTGGAATATGTGTTTGAGTTGAGACGAGGACACCGAACTCTAAACTGAGACACTTTCGCACGACCTACTGCACTGCTTAATTTCTTGAGTCTCCTATCAACTAGAAAAGCCTGAGGACTGTCCTACCAGGTCGCCAGACTACGGTGGCGACAACCCTCGAACTTGGCGGCTACCTCGCGGGGAGACACCCTCACCAGAGCCGCTTGCGTCGGCACGCGAGGCAGCGCAAAGCCCCCCAGCTCCCGATGCGCTTTACCGATGCGGCTGCCGCAGTCGTCTTCGCAGCGGTCCGGACGTTCATCCTTCCGAATCCGTTCCCGGGCGGCAGCGAGAACATCTTCGCGATCCCGCCGCACATCCCTGTCCACAGCCGTGGAAGCATTCGTCTGCCCGCCAAATCCCGTCCCTCGGTCCCTAATCCCATCAAGATCATGCGTGCCGGTTCCTCGGGTTCCAATGCGTTCGGGCGAGACGAGCAAAGCCCCCACCTCGCCCTTACCCTCGTCACCGCGAAAGGGCTAATTCCTCGAACGATTTCGAAATCCCCGCTCAAGGATGAAACAAGGCTCCCTGGTATGCCTCACTAGAGCTGGAGCCCCTGATTACGAATGAAGTCTTGTTCGGGGAGGGGGGTGGGGGGTAGGCTTAAATGCGAATGATGTCTCTGGTATCTGATCCTCGCAGTTTTCGGGGCAGGTTTTCAGTGGACTGGCGCCCCATCGCGAAACTGCTACGCCGTGCCCTGTGAAGCTGTCTTCGCCGTGGATGAACCCTTGATGTGGGAAAGCATTACCACAGATTTGAAAGGTGAGGATGCTGGGGCGAAATTACGAAGAAAGCGTCGTAATTTCACGACGTAACAAATAAAATAAATGAAAATACAAACAAAAAACGTTTATTGTGTAAAACTTCAATCTAAATGCAATTAAATTTGAGCCGTGACTAGCGTTGAAAAGGAGTAACTAGAACTTGATTAGTAGTGGGAAGAAAACTAAGTTTCCTTAGAAATTTCCGAAATCTGAATTGACATATCGATTCGTTTAAGCTTAAAACTTAAAATCTTCAATTTAGCGTGTCTTAAAAAAACACATAGTAAAAATACAATGTATTCGGGAATACCTTAGGTATCAAATGGTTCCGGGTTGGTCATACATTACTTACCGTTGCTACACCGCGGCCGCTTGACCAGAGCCACTTCTCTACGTCTGCCGCTCACTGGGTGAAGCATCGAAACATTAAACTATGCGAAGCGCAAGTTTGTCTGCTTCTTTTGCACGGGTTGTACCGACGCCAGAAAGACGCCGAGCTCTGATTGGCTCTGATTGAAGGATAGTGGGTAGACCCGAAGGCATCTAGCATTGAGGTCTACCCACTATCCTTTCAATCAAAGCCAATCAGAGCTCGGCGTCTGCAACTCCTGAGCAAAAAGCAGACGACTTCCTCTCCCCATAAAAGGGAAAACTTTTCATGGCAATAAAGCTAAAGCTATGGGTACCCAGGCGCACGCGCACATTGAGCGCAAATAACAGCTGTGCTCGCGCGGTCTTCACTTCTTCTAAAAAAAAAAATGTATTCTTCGATTTTTGAGTATAGCTTAATTTCTCGAGTTGCGTTCGCCGCCAGCTGATACCTGGGACGCTGGAGAAAACTTTCGTTCTCCCCGGCGAAAAGAGCCGATCGGCAGGCAGTTTCCAGTGGAGAGGGAACTACGATCGATGGGCCGCTGCTACACTAACGTTTATAATCATTGAAATGCAGAAGAAGATGAAGCTAAGCGTTAGCCTTTTCTTTTTGTGTGGGTTTAATAAATTCCAATAGGTAGTCGCATAACGTATAGGTATAGCCAAAAACGGCCACGATGTGACCACCTCGTGACTGGCACTTTTTGCCAGGTGCCTTCTAGTGACGTTCAGGTAAACGTGTGACCTGTTTCTGCTATGCTCAACCCTCCGCGAATTTCGAACGATTTTACAGCACGCGAGAAATGCTAAAATCGGAAGCGCTGACTTTTAAACAGCGGTCACGTTCATACTAACTCGTACAAAATACCTTCATCAAACGCTGTCTCAACCGTGTTTTTTTTTGTATTAAGGTTTTGCCACATTTGTCAGGCAAAAATTTTATTTAGACATGCCCGAAACATAGATATGTATAAAGCAAATATGCTTTGAAGATGCTTCAAGCCTGTGCGCAGATAAATATGTCATACATGTGTGCAGCAAAACTTCGCGTCTTTTTTTTTATGTGCGAGCGGATTTAATTTGAATTTTAGATAACGAAGCTCGAATGAGGTTTTCAATAACCAGTAGTAACGACAACAAAAAAAATAGACGGGGAATTCAGAAATAACGAGCAATTCTAAAGGTTTACAAGAGCCACCATCCCATCGATGCATGCAAGTTGTTTTTTTTTTTTTTTCAAGAAACGAAATGCTTCGAGAAGAACAAAAGATATATGTAGGCATTTTGACAAATCGGGAGTGATAAACAATTTTCGAGATGCTCGCTACCATCGGAACATTGTTGAGTACCTGGATTAGTTAAAAAAACATTAATTAGTTACCATTAGAGCTGATAGCGTGTGGAGGACGTAGGACAGCAGGTTAGGACGTTTTTATACTTTCGTTACCCAACTTTTGCTGCCGTGTGAAAAGGAACTTAACAACACGTGTCATATTCGAACTCCGATGTCTTTGTTTTTGTGCTTGAGTAACAAGTTGTGAAACATGTGAAACATGTTTCACAACGTGTTTCTAGACGTGTTTCACAATGAAAACATGTGAAACAGCTCCAAAAACCAAACAAAACTTCACCTTCAAATGAAAGCATTTTACTTGACGAAAATGAAAAACAAAAAAACGTTTCGTGGAATCTCATTGAAATGGAAAGCGCCCAGAAGAAACTGCAAAATGTTTACTCGCGTTTCGTGTTTCGGTATAACTCTCGAAACTCGAAATATATGAATGAAACATAAGTCACAAAAACCACAAAACATAAAAAAACACTCGCCAAACAGTTTTTAGTTTATTTTTTCACGCTTTTTTTTTCGTAACGTTATTTCCGCGGGTTTAGAAACCAAGCCGGCCCGTTTTCCTGCTCTGACTGATGGTCTTGCATACGTTGACCGACGCGAAGACGAAAACACTTGAGCAGCAGCAACGCAAACAACAAAAGCGCAGAGGGCGAAACCGTTCTTGGTCAGATATAAAGTACGCCCACTCCCGACGGACAAATAAAAATCGCGCACGAAAGCGAACGAGGCCATAGATGTCAAAAGACAAAACAAAAAATGATTACCTCAACGCAAAAAAAAAAGGAGAAAACATGAAAGGAGGCGAGCATCGTTCCGCCGTTTCTAGCAGACAGCGGGTGAAACCGAAAGCGAAAGCAAGAAACTGCAAGCATACGACGATTACGCAGACGACGAGGAGAGCGACTTGGGCGCCTCTGGCGGCCGGAACCCGAAGCAGCTGCGGAATGAATTGGAACTGGCGGTCGGCGCCGGGCGGACACCATTTGACCCTCTTCCGTTATTTGTGTTTACACGCCGCCACAGACTAGCCCGCCCACAGGGGATAAGAAAGAGAAAAAAAGGAAGGGACAACGAGTGAAAAAAAAAGAGTTCAGAGATGCGCGGCAAACAAGTGAGCGACGGGAAGCAACATGACAGCGACGCTTCGCAGACGAGCGCTCCTACGAGGAAAGGGCGCGGAAAAGAAGGGACGACACTTGCGCCCCCTGCGTTGGAGGGAATTCGGACTAGAGAGGCGCGGACTGCTTCGCTGGCGAAATGGAAAAGGGTAAACTTTGTCGAGGCAAGAAGAAAAAAAAATGCAGTTCTGCTCTCTTTTTAGCATTGTATATTCTCTTTGCGCTGCCGAAGGAGAATAAAAGTGGGCGGCTCGGCTGTGGCGCCATTTCAACATAGAAAGGAAAGGTTTTTTTTGTTTTGTTTTTTTGCATTGCATTTTCATTGGACGGGAACCCGAACGGTTTTCTGCTGTGTGTAGATTATTCACTTCTGTAGACAGTTTTTAAATCAAATGTGTGTGTGTGTGTGTGTGTGTGTGTGTGTGTGTGTGTGTGTGTGTGTGTGTGTGTGTGTGTGTGTGTGTGTGTGTGTGTGTGTGTGTGTGTGTGTGTGTGTGTGCGTGTGTGCGTGTGCGTGTGTGTGTGTGTGTCTTGTGGGCTCTTTTCAAAAAAAAATTCCGCATCGTTGTAAAAAAATATATTGGGCGAATTTGAAGTGCCCTGGAACGCTTCCCACAAATACATTATAACAGATGACACTTTCGTACATATGGATAGTTCCGCTTATTTATATTTTCTTCGTATTTTTCTTTATCTCTCGCTCTTTCTTTCTTACTGAAATATTTCAAATAAATTGATGACCTCACATGTAGACAGTGGGGCTGTAGGTATTTCCTTCATAAGTTTTTTATCCGGTCAATCTCTCGTGTTTTCTGCAACTAGGCAGATTACAATTCCTCAGATGAAATCACTTTTGTTTAAAGTTATTTCCTATTTTCGTTGTTGTTCAAAATAGGTTTCTTAAACCACTGTGTTACAATCCACTACTTGACGCCATTTCCTGAAAGATGATTGGTAGAGGGAAAGTTGAGACGATGATTTACAATGAGAAGGTTGTCCCTAATGAGTGGTGTGTTTATCCTCGCAGGAGAGCATGTCGCAACAATGCGGGGAGCTGCTCCTGTGAATTTTGGTATTAAAGAGCACCAGGGGTTCTATATATATATATATATATATATATATATATATATATATAATTTTAAAAAAGTATAAACTTGTTTGCCACGTTATGTTTCTTGTGTTTACGAATCCGAATATATAAAACCAACCCCCTCCCAAGAGATCTCAGATAGAAAGGAAGCTCAATTTTTGTCGGGTCTGACATCCACGCTGCAAACAACCGAACAACGATCGACTTGTCTAGCACCGCCGTAAACGTGGTTTACCGCCAAACCACATCCCTTAGTTCGGTCGTATACCTCCAGAACGTTCGCGGCGTTTCGATGCTTCTTCCATCGCAGCGTGTCTCCGGTCTTCTTATCGAGCGTCCCCCTTTTTGTGGCCGACAACGCGCCCATAATGGCGCATCATCAAACTGCCTTGCGTAGAAGTGGACCCCGAGTGAACCGTAACCAGCCGACCGTACGCACGGTTTCCCGTCACCGTCGACGATACCAGCGCCGCCATCTCGTTAACGACGTCTTCTTAGCCAGCCGACCGAAAGCGATTAGCGATATTGCGCCCCTCAACGACGTCCTTGTCCCTTCGGCAAGCACCGTCTCTTCTCGGCCCCCGTAAAAAAACCAACACGTAGATCCCAAAGGGGAAAACAGTGTCTCCCCTGGGAGAAGCCGCATCAACTAAAACTAAGCAAAGCGCCGGAGTGTCACAATCTGCCGACGTGCTCCATCTCTCTTTCTTTCTCTCTTTCTCTCTCTTGACGGTCATCGAGTCCACAAGAGCAGCGACTTGTCGGCTCCCGTCAAAGGGAGAACAAAAACCGGGAAGTCTGCCATTGTGGGATGGGGCTCGGTGGTTCTTCCAATCATCGCGAAAGGTTCCTTCCCACTCCGTCCTTTGTTGCCTCCTTCCTTTGGCGAAAGACCCCGTTCTATACCGCGAAGTCGGAAGCGAAGACAGCCATGCACATGCACACAAAAAGGACCGTTGGAACTAGCGGCACCACCAAGACAGGAGCGAAAGGGAGAGGAGCTGCCTTGACAGCTAGATGCACGGGCCGCAAGAAAAGAAGAAAGCGACCGGAGCGCCATCTCAAGGCCCCGTGGGGCTATCACGCTCCCCCAAGCAACCTCTTTTTGTTTTTCTTTTTTTTTTTTTGTAGGTGGCGTTGTGCTACGCGCTGCCGCCTTCTCTAACATACCTACGCTGTGACGGGCACAGCTTTCGAGAATGATCGATTTTAGACCGCGATTTCGACGTTGTATAGGGCTCTTCGTTCTTCGTAAAATTACTACCCTCCGTCGGCGGAGAACGGTATCTCCTCTCGGGCTGGTAAAATAGGATCTCGTGCGGTCCCCGAAAACTGTCGTTTGCGATCAACACAAATCTTATTTTATCTACGTTCGCAGCTTGGCGCATGGAAGCTTCTTTTCTTTTTTCTTTTTCTTTTCACTTTCTGTTTTGTTTGGTAGTCTTTTTCTAAACGTCAAAAAATGACCCTATTCTCATTCCCTGAAATTAATTATTGGATTTCTCGATTCGGCGCGATTTTGAAGTCAGATAAGAGGGACGAGAAATGAGGTCTAAAACGCGGAGAGTGCAGGCGGCTCAAATAGCCGAGATAGCACCGACAGGATTTTGTTCCCCTTATCGCGGCTTTAAAATAGAAAACTCGCTTTTGGAATAGTCGATGAGAATGCTAAAAAGCATATATACTTTTTACAGTTTTTTGTTTGTTATTTTAGAGAGAGCCGTGAACAGATAAAAGCGAGCCGATTATCCTTAACGACGGTTCTCCCTTACGGGCAAAGCTCCCATTTTTACATGCCACCGTCTTTCGCGCATCATACTCCATAAGAGGGACCCTCTTTTCAGACGACAGCGATTTTTTTTGTTTTTCTGTTTACTGTTTTGCTTGGAGAACCACTGAATTTTTTTCCGTCTTTTGGCGGCGAATGAAATGTGACCAGCTGAATTCATCTTAATATATCTATAGGAGTTGAATCTACCTTAAATAAGCGCAAGCTGCATAAATTATTCAACAAATGTGGTTTTATGCGGCCTAGATTCGCTCTCTGAATTTTCGAACTATCCTGGGCGAAAACTCCGGAGTATGTCGACGACTAAACAAAGACGAGTCTAGTTCAAAATTTACGGGGAAAAGGTATGTACTCGACGTGAGTATGAAATGCTTTCTCGACTCTAATTCAAATTACATTTTTCGTAAGGTAACTTGGATAAGATATTCGGTGTGATTGATTAAACTATTATATAGCAGACCAATATCCTCGGTCGCTGCCGATCAAAAATTAACAAACTAAAAAAGTTAAAAAGAATTCAATAAATGTTTGTGCCGTAGAGGCACGCGACGTAAGGCAAGTGATGTGAGATGTGGTGTAGATCACTATAAACCTTGGTGGCTTGACAACGACAAAAAAATGAAACGCATGTTCGAAAAAATGTATCCCTACAACTTGGCTGAAAATTAAAACATAAAAAACGTCGCATTTTTTTTTTAAGAAAAGAAGCAACATATTACACTTTATTGCTGGCCAATTGCGATATACTTTGGAACAATAGCATATAAACAGTTTCCGTGGCTCGAATTATGATGACCTTTAACTGCAAAAATCGGCTTTGTCTGCGCTTGTCACCTCAGACTTAATATACTACGACTTTGTTCGGTTGACAACGGCGTTGGCGTTCTGATCGTATACAATGCTACCTCGCATTTACGTTGTAAATAAACTTTGAGTGGAAGTCTTGAGTTGACTAAACTTTCTCACTTTGAATAAACACGCTGCAAAGAAATAGATATGTATTGTTTTCAAGCTTTCCGATGATCTGCCTTTTCTTCGAGCACCCCCGTTTAATTTTCTACTTAAAATAGGACGTTTTAGGGTTTAACAGATTTTTGATATCTGGGGTACAATTTAGAGTGTATTTTTAGCCACGATCAACGGGAAGACGTTGGACTTTATTCAATTTTGTTTTAATTTTGGGCCTACCCATAATTGTATGGCATGCCAGTGTCAATGTCGACATCACATTTCCTGCCCTCGCTGAGTCGTTCATTTATAACACTTTGGATGTTTGTGGCATTGCCTTTGTTCAGAAAATATAATCATACAGAGCGGAGGGAGAAAAAAGAGGGGGGGGGGGGTAGACAGTGTTGTCAAGCTGAGTGAGGATACTGCCAAAATATTGCCGCGGGCGCAGCTGACCAAGTAGGCAGCGCGCCCGTGGCATAACGGTTATCGCGCTTATCTTCCACGCAGAAGGCCAGGGTTCGATTCCTGGCCGCGCCTACACATTTTGTTGACGCTGTAATGTGATGTTCTAGTAAATTCGAGAGCCGCCTTGCTAATTCGAGGTTAGAATGTTCTACGAACCGAACCTTCTACGCCGAATGTTCCGGAAGCCCACGCGTGTACAAAAGGGGCTCCGCCTGGCAAGCCGAGTCAGTCTCGCCTCAGCGTTCGACTCCTGCTGCTTACGCCGACTTCGACGCCCGCGACGCTCTACTGTTATCTTCTGTTTCCTTTTTTATTTTTGGGCACAAGTTCGCCTCATTAAACGTTTTGTTTACTCAGTTATTCGCCGCCTCATCACTTGTCATTCGTGACATTTTGGTGGAGGTGCGGGGTAGCGTTCTATGCCCGTGGACCGTACCCCTCCGAAAACACGCCGGCCAGGTGACGTGCTCAGCGCCGGGAGGTTACCCTTCGCAGAGGACCAGACCAAGGCCCGGTCAAGTCGCCGTAACCAAGGCCTACCGCCGGAACTCGTACCCCTGTCGCAGAAATCAAAGAAGAAGACCGCGACGATGACCGCTCCGCCCGTCGTTGTCCTGCCCGTCGCCCCCGATCGCCGACGCCTTTCCATGGCGAAATCTATGAAGACGTCGAGGACTGGATCCGTCACTATGAGCGCGTGGCCCGCCACAACGGTTCGAACGCCGAGCAACGCCTCCAAAACCTCTACTTCTCGCTGGAAGGCACCGCGAGGCACTGGTTCCAAAACCACGAGGCCTCGCTCACTTCGTGGGATATCTGCGCCACCGAGTTGAAGCGAACCTTCTCGAACCAACACCGGCAACAGAATGCGGAGGACCTGCTCCAGACGCGGACACAAGCCCCCGACGAAAGCGTGACAAGCTACGTTGAAGACGTACTACGACTGTGTACACGCGCCGACCCGCAAGCCACCGAGGAGAAGAAGTTGCGCTTCCTCATGAGGGGCGTCAAAAGCGAAATCTTCGGTGGCCTTGTCCGCAGACCCCCGACAACGATAGACGGCTTCGTGGCCGAGGCGACCAACATCGAGCGAGCGCTGTCGGCCAGAGCTGTGCACTATCAACGACTCGCCGGTGTGTCAACGGTTCCGACTGTCTCGCCACCTCGCTCCGATGCCGATGGTGTCGGCATCGAACACCTGCGGCAGATCATCCGCGACGTCGTCCGGGATGAGCTCAGGAAGCTACTGCCGGCTCCCAACCGCCCGGCTTCGCTCTCGATTGCCGAGGTGGTTCGAGAGGAAGTACAGCGAGCTTTCCAGCCGGACACTCCCATCATCGTTGCAGCTTCCGAAGAACCGGCGCTGACCTACGCCGCAGTGGCCCGACGACCGCCGCCAACTGCTCAACATTACCCGGTGGCGCCACGACGAGACCCACCGACGCAGGCGTACCCCCGACGCAACGACGAAGTACGTCAGTACGACCGCCGAGAACAGCCGGCGCCAAGGAAAACCGACGTGTGGAGGACAGCGGATCAACGACCCATCTGCTACCACTGCGGGGAGGCCGACCATATCTACCGCCGTTGTCCCTACCGGCAAATGGGCCTGCGTGGGTTCCACCCGAACGACCCACGCCCGAGGTACGGCGAACGCCTTCGCGACATCGAGGAGTACCTCCGACGCTCGCCCTCCCCAGTTTCGTCTCTCCGCCGTGAAGCCCGCTCTCCATCGCCACGACGTTCAGCGTCCCCAGCGCCACGACCCCGCCGAGAGAGCCTGTCTCCCCTGCGTCGTCGTGAAAACTAGGCGCGGCAATGCCGGGAGGTGGTGTTGCCGAAGACGAACGATGCCAAGATCCTCCAAGATCGCCGGAGTCCTCCCACTCTAACGCCGCAACGCCCCGACACGACGTTTCTGCAACGGTGTCGAATAACCTCAACGTTATCATCGACGGCCACGACGCGACCGCACTCGTCGACACCGGAGCAGACTACTCCGTTTTGAGTGGGAGACTCTCTCGTCGCCTTCGGAAAGTTACGACGTCGTGGGACGGACCGCAGATACGAACCGCCGGCGGACATCTCATCACGCCTGTCGGCAGGTGCACTGCTCGCGTTGAGATCCACGGTGAAACCTGCCCTGTCAAGTTCGTTATTCTGCAAGACTGTTCGAGGGACGTCATTCTCGGAATGGACTTCTTGTGTGAATACGGCGCCATCATCGACCTTGCTGAGAACAAGCTGACGCTTCGGAAACCTGTTCCATCGGCGGAAGATCCCAAAGCGACGTTAGCTGCGGTGCGAGTCCTTACCAACCACGTAAACCTGCCGCCGCTGTCGAGTGTCTTTGTGCCCGTCGGGACCGAAGAAGCCACCTGCGGGGTAGCACTGTTGGAAGGAAGCGTTCAACTTCTCCTTGGACGAGGGATTGGCATTGCAAGAGGCGTAACCGAGCTCCAGGACGGGCGTACCGTAGCCCTTGTCACCAACTTCCGGCAAGAGTCGCAGCACCTTACAAAGGGTACGGCTGTGGGATACGTCGAGGAAATTCAGGACTCAGCCGCGATCGCCGCGATCTCAGAAGACGCCTCTCCGACGCAGCACAAGAGAACCATGCCGTCAGAGCTCGACATCGACCCGTCCCTCCCAGCCCCACAACGACGACAACTCAGTGACCTTCTCGCCGAGTTCAGTGAGTGCTTCTCCACGTCGTCGAAGGTGCGCCAAACGACGGTTGCGAAACATCGAATAATCACTGATGACGACGCTCTCCCTGTGCATCGGCCACCGTACCGAGTCTCCGTGAAAGAAAGGGAAGTTATCCAGAAGCAAGTTCAGGAAATGCTTGATGACGACATCGTCCAGCCCTCAAACAGTCCGTGGGCTTCCCCAGTAGTCCTAGTGAAGAAGAAAGACGGAACCCTGAGGTTCTGCGTGGACTACCGCCGGCTGAATGCAGTAACAAAAAGGACGTCTATCCGCTGCCCCGCACCTCCACCAAAATGTCACGAATGACAAGTGATGAGGTGCGGGGTAGCGGATAGGCGTCCTTTTTGTTGTCCTGCGGCGAGGCGTGCTCTTCAGAAAGAATTTCGGAACCGGCGAAACTCCCTGGCTACTGGTTGTCCCTACCAGCCTCCGAGAAGAAATTTTTCAAGCGTGCCACGACGACCCAACGGCCGGACATCTCGGCTACAGCAGGACCCTTGCCCGGATTCGTGACAAGTACTACTGGCCAAAACTCACGAAGACTGTTCATCTGTACACACGGTCATGTCACGAGTGCCAACGGCGTAAGAAACCTCCGACGAGACCTGCGGGATTCCTGCAACCGATATCGACCCCTACTACGCCTTTCCAACAAATTGGAATGGATTTGCTTGGGCACTTCCCGCCATCGACGTCGGGGAACCGCTGGATAATCGTTGCCACGGATTACCTTACCCGGTACGCGGAGACGAAAGCCCTTCCGTCGGGAACAGCGGTGGAAGTCGCCAAGTTTTTCGTCGAGTCTATTCTCCTTCGACATGGCGCCCCTGAAGTCTTGATAACCGACCGAGGGTCATCGTTCTTGGCCCAGCTCACGCAAGAGATCCTTCGGCTCAGCCACACCAGCCATCGTCGGACCACCGCGTACCATCCGCAGACCAACGGGCTTACGGAGCGGCTCAACAAGACGATCGCCGACATGATCTCCATGTACGTCGACGTAGAGCACAAGACGTGGGACGAGGTATTACCTTACATCACGTTCGCCTACAACACTGCAGCTTCAAGAAACCACCGGGTTTACGCCATTCGAGCTGGTGCATGGAAGAAAAGTGACGACCATGCTGGACGCGATGCTGCCTCATGAGCCTGTGGATGACGGATGCGACGATGCCCATGCGGTCAGTCAGAGAGCAGAAGAAGCACGCCAACTAGCCCGCCTTCGAATCCACGATCAACAGCGTGTCGACGCTCGCCGGTACAATCTTCGTCGCCGCGCCGTCCACTTCCAGCCCGGAGACAGAGTGTGGGTGTGGACGCCGATTCGTCGTCGCGGTCTCAGCGAGAAACTGCTGAAGCGCTACTTCGGGCCTTACAAGGTCATCCGACGCCTCGGAGATCTGAACTACGAAGTTCTTCCCGACGGAACACGACCATCAACCAGACGTCAGCCGCGACCCGAGGTGGTGCACGTCGTCCGGCTGAAGCCGTATTACGAACGATAGCACTTTCCACCGTCGTCGACGAGTGAACTGTGAACTGTGAATTGTGGCTCGCGAGTCTGCTGTCCTTTAGTTGTGGATTTGTTTTTTTTTCGTGTTGTGCTGCATCGGGACGATGCACCTTTTTAAAGGGGGAATAATGCCGCGGGCGCAGCTGACCAAGTAGGCAGCGCGCCCGTGGCATAACGGTTATCGCGCTTATCTTCCACGCAGAAGGCCAGGGTTCGATTCCTGGCCGCGCCTACACATTTTTGTTGACGCTGTAATGTGATGTTCTAGTAAATTCGAGAGCCGCCTTGCTAATTCGAGGTTAGAATGTTCTACGAACCGAACCTTCTACGCCGAATGTTCCGGAAGCCCACGCGTGTACAAAAGGGGCTCCGCCTGGCAAGCCGAGTCAGTTTCGCCTCAGCGTTCGACCCTGCTGCTTACGCCGACCTCGACGCCCGCGACGCTCTACTGTTATCTTCTGTTTCCTTGTTTATTTTTGGGCACAAGTTCGCCCGATTAAACGTTTTAGTTTACTCAGTTATTCGCCGCCTCATCACTTGTCATTCGTGACAATATTAAGAATCTTACGCCAGCTAAGAACCACTATGAGACGGAGTACATATTGACTCGGGAAAGTCTGGTCTTATATTTTAAACCAAAAGCAGGGTACACGTTAAACAAAAAAAAACATTTTTTTTCTAATAGTGATAGTTTCCCGCACAAGAATAAGCGATTACGCCAGGATTGTGGTTGCAGCTGAAATTATATCAAAATTACGGCGTGTTGCAGTTTGAAACGCTGGGTTTACCTCGGCTATAGTGCCTGGAAGGCGCCTCGAACTGGTGTGTTTACCGCGTCCAAAAAGTGGTTCCCCGATTTCTGCCTGATAACGCCGTAGAAGTGTCGTGCTGTCGCCGGTCGCGATCCTGGCGGCGTCTCAAAAGCTGTGGTGTATGTCGCAGACGCCTGTTCTGTTGCAGGTCGCTCTCTACTGTGACAGTCCACGGAAGCTTCGGCAGCCAGGAGTTGGGACGCCGAGACGACAGCGACACTCGCGGTCGCTCGCGCTTTTGTCCAGCATTTCTACGACCAACCGCCAGGATCGCGACATCCGACAGCGAGACACTCCGGCTTCTGTGACGTCATTTGTTGCCACCTCGAGACCCCTTTTGATGTTTTGGCGGGTTAGGACGCTAAACACACCATGCAGGAACCATACCCCGGCTCCACACCTTTACTTTCCAGCGATACCTGCACGGAAGCATCACCAGAAATGGCGGATGGCGCATCTGCTATCGCCGCGCATGCGTATGGGCAGCCACGAAAGAGGCCCACAGACGAACTGTCTATTCATCGTTCGTTCGTCTCTTTATGCACAATCGCACCACCTGTCAGAGCCAACTATTAACGACGTGCGTGACCAAATGCGTCCCTGTGGTCATAATTCGCAATTGACCAAACGCTCGCTGCGACCTTTTTATCGGGAATATTTTATCTTTCATCAACGAAATAGACTTCTCGTGAAATCGAAGCGATCCTAGCGGCGCAGTGCCGCGCAAAGAATTTTGGGAGTCAAACCATCACGGTTTCGGTTTCGATTTGCCAACTTCAATTCATGACGCCCGTCACGATGGAATACAATGCATGCATTTTTGAATACTGTAAACGACTTAATTTTCGCGGGCTCAAATTTTCGCGAATCGGGCCAAAGCTGAAAATTTGAAATTATTCGCGGGTTCTAATTTTCGCGAATCGAGTGTAGCTTCCGTAGCGTTCACATATTGCCCGAATTGTTCGCGGGACTTATTTTTCGCGAATTGAGGCGATTCGCGAAATTCGCGAAAATTAGGTCCTCGCGAAAATTTAGTCGTTTACAGTATGTTACTTTCTCTAAATTTATAATACTGTAAGTGTTGCCCCCTAATACGGATCGAATTCTGGGTCACGTTTCTTGTGGACTCCCGACGTACCAGGTTTGTGCGCAGGTAAACAAGGAAGAAGAACAAGTGTACTGGGTCGCTCATCCTGTTCCATCGTCTCAGTGTCCTAGGTTTCTTAAATGATCCGTGACCCGGGAGGGGTCATGCGGCATTGTAGAGTTGTTGCCAGGCCATCAGAGAGGTATGGGACGCGGCAGGCCTTACCCCTACTCCTCGCTAAGTCTAGGTAGGTCCTCACGGCGGTTGGAGGTCCGTGTTGCAACGGGGCTCTAGCCAAGAAGGAGAGGTACAATGCAAGCTATCGCGGGCTTTATTTTACTGCAGTGCTGAGACCGATTACTTCGTCAACGGAGCAATCGAGATCGAAACCATGTCACTGTTCTCGATGGCCGGAGAGATCCCATTATGCAACGAGCTCAGTGTTGCATGCAGGAATTTGGGGAAGTAGTCTTTTCAGCGCAAAGTCAGGGTGTCACCTCTAATGCCCCTCTATCCTGAGAAAATTGGCACCATTCGATGTTGTGGAAGTGCTCGAGACACGTGCAGCGCGCCACTTCTGGGAAGAACGTGGCGTCTGAAATCCAGCTCAGTGCTGCGCTATGCCGCCATGATCTTCCCAGGGGCTGCACGTGCCTCGTGCATCGACGCACCTTGCGCTACTTTAAAGGGATACTTCAACGAAATTTGAAATATTCCCGTCGTGTTCAAAAATAGGTTGAAGATGATCCACAATATCCGTAAATGACAATCGCACGTTTGTATTTTGATCCTGGTGGCTGTATTTTTCGTTATAAACGGTCCACTCTGGCAAGCGCTCGGAGAAGGCCCAGCTTAGAGCACGTGACATCCAACGCAATCGTGACGTAGGTCGTCTCAAGACGAGCAAAGCTACGGCGAGGCTGACGTCGAGAGGATGGCCTAGTCGTTCCAGCCACCGAAGCGGCTGCTTTTGTGCGAATTTTGAGTGACGGGTTTATCTTCTGTAATCTTGTAGGGGGACAATAGCGACTTCTGCGACACACAAAAGGGGTTCTCGGGAAGAGGGGAGTTCCTCCTTCCCCTTCTCTCGTCGTGGCCGGAGGCGAGACGACCTCCGTCACTAGCTGTCAAGGTTCCTAGACGAGCATTACAAACGAGGTGTTAGCGACATCCACCAGGTGCTCTTTGCTAATCGTTTAATTCGTTTTAAAATTCATTTTCGAGACTTTTTTAACAAGATATTGGTATGTTCCATGTGATACTTCTCTTTTGAACACATATAGACCAAAAAATGAGCGCCGAAATTTCGTTGTAGTATCCCTTTAAAAACATGAAGGGGCTTTAGTCACCTCTGACGACGTGCTTCTATTGTTATATTTACACATACCATCGAACTCATAGCTCGTAACAGGTGATATGTAGTCAAAGATGGAAACTCACGACGTCACGGCGAGAAAAATTCTGGTCGTGAGGTCACGAACGGAAACCATAAGAGGGTCGGCCAGTTAAAAATGCACAAGCTGCTCTGCCTCCAGTGCGTGCTTTCTTCCTTCGGTATGACTTCGGCGCTCGCGCAGTCAAATTCCCGCAAAATGCAACGGGCGCGTGCTGGAGGCAGAAGTTCTCCGTGCTTTACCTGCCCCTGATTATACGCATTTCCAAGCCTTATCATTCCAGTAGAAAAAAATACTGCCGATTCACTGTAATGTTAACTCATGCGCGACGTCTGATATTCTTTAGAAGAGAGCTAGTGCGCATGCTCAGAACGCGCCTTACGGCACAGTAGACGAAGATGGCAGCATACTAGAAGGCTCATAATGGAATGGTCTTTTCGCAACTTTCGGTGATGGTGATGCCGCAGTGTCAAAATTGCACTCCCTGGTTTGTTTTGGTACGATCCGCGCTATCTACAATAATAGATTTGTTTTCGTACACATCCTCGATATCCAAATAATAATGTAAGGCCCTAATACCGCCCATATTTGGTAAAATTATGATTACTTAAGGCTGAACTCTATGGGACGAATATGCTGCGAATAACCGACGAATTTTGGCCGTCGGCTTTTGCTCTGCGCGTGGAATCAACACAGTGGCTGCTACGTCGCGCGCAAACCGAGCGTGCTGTCGGGCGACGTTCGCCAGTTATTCGTCACATAATTCGTTCTATGTAGTTCAGCCTTTAGCGAACGCTTCACGATCTGCGCGCGTAGCAGCCGTGCCCGCGACGTAGCTGCTGGTAATTCAGCCGGTAGCCCGGGATTCGTCCCATGGAGTTCGCCTTACAGCCATTTTGATAGGCTGCAGTGGCGCCCCCTGTAAAAGAGGGAATACTACCGTCGCGCCCCTGGTGGCTAAGTTCAAAACGAAAGCGATACCTGTAGCACGGTCGCGAAATGCGGGTGGGATGGCGCCCGGAGGTGCGACGTGGTTAATTCCCAAGCCGTTGTGGTTGGCGTCGTGGGTGCGACTGACGACCGGCACGAGTGCTCGGTGATCCGTGAAGTAAGTGGGTAAACACCGGGGAAGTTTCTAAAACCATCCAACATTACGTGTGGCAACTGGATACTGCCAACGTGGGATTTCGTGTAACGCGAGTAATGTTTGAAAACAAATCTTTGAAGCAGACGATAGAAAGACTCCCTTCGCCGCGTCGTTACTGGCGGGATGCAGGGGCTCCCCTCTTCTCTTTCCGCGCTGCGCGGCCGATGAGAAAACCCGACCTCCCTCTCCTCGCGCCAAGACGGGAGAGAATGAGGGTTTTCGTTGCGGCGACTACAGCCCACAAGCTCGAAATCTCTGCGAAGTGTCGCCCATAAAGCTATCGCTTTAATATTGCTTTAAAACAAAACCCACGGGGACAACAACATGCATTATTTGCTCGTGTTTATCACACAGTGTTCAGCTGACGTAGCCGAACACTGCGTCAGCCTTTGACTAAGGCTCAGGTTTGGCCAGTGAAGCACCAATTGAACACAAGTCCCATCTGAACATTGATGCCGAACTCTCGACCAATCAGTGCCCCCGCTCATTTAATTGATGAAGATGATCGTAGAGAAATTGGTCCACAGGCGTTGTGTAGGGAAATACCCAGCTCTGTAAGAAACAATCTGAATAAAGCTCACCCTTGCCAAGGACAACCCGATATCCTTGCCAATACGTCGCGAAAGTTGCGAATAGATTAGTCATACAGTGCTGAAGAGGTGTCCTCTCGGCCCGTGCCCCGCAGGCGTCGTCGAGGTCCGGCGTCCGAGCCCGGGTTCCCATGGGCGATCGGCGCGTGTGCCTGGTGGCCGGGGAACCACTCTCGCCGGGGGACAGCCTGGGGCCCGTGCCGGCCCTGGGACTCGGAGGAGTCGACCCTCTGGCCGCGCTCGCCTGGAGGTGCACCGACGACCCGGCGCCCACCTCCCAGTCCACCGTCAAGGTAGGAGGCGACGCCGTGCGTCTCGGAGCATGCGCTCCTGGCTTCTATTGAAGCGTGACATTCTTTTTTGCTTTATACCCACTGACAGGGTAAAAATGCCAGGACGCCTCTTTTGGACGCCCAGCCCCCAGCAAGGGCGCGTTGTTTACCGTCCTCAGCGTGCACACGCCCCAAGTTCACGAGAGGCCCAAGCTTTCTCGAAAGACAGAAGCTCACGCTGAACCACGGTGTAACATATACCCTTTAGGTGAGGACTCTGCCCGACGCGGAGCGACAAGATAGTGTCCTCTCAAGAGTGCATGCGGGCGCCCAACAGCCCGCGGCGAACTATACTTCGTCTCACCTTAGTATGGACTATTGTCAGCCGCGCGTGCGAAAAGCGCGAGCTAGTCGCTTCGAATGAAGCGCGGCGGCTGCACGAGCGCTCGTGCAGCAAGAGTTCTAGTCAAGGCAGTCAGGCTGGCTGCTCGCGCTAGTCACAGCCTTCGCGGTTAGTCCATGCTATACTTCGTTTCAGCTTGGGTCCAGACGCAGCCGATGCTACAAGCACGAGCATGTGGCCCTGAACAGCGCCTGCACTGCACGAGCGCGCGTGCTTGGCAGGGACGCTGGAAGCCCGGAGCTCGCGCTTGTAGCATCGGCTGCGTCTGGACCCAAGCTGAAACGAAGTATAGGGTGAGACGAAGTATAGCGTCGCTCGCTGGTGAAACGACGCAACTGTCAAAAAACACAAATAAAATATCTCGTTGTCATGGTATCAGACGAGCACGAGCTCCTTGTTCAAGGGTGGGCGACGGCTGCACGAGAGATGCCATGGCAACTCGATGTTTCATTTATGCTTTCTTCGCAGTTGCGTCGTTTCGCCACCGACCGACGCTAGTTCTCCACGGGCTGTTGGGCGCGCGCATGTGCTCGGGAGAGGACTTTATCTACTCGGTCGCGTCTGATTGTTCCCTGCGCCAGTGTCCTGACCCAAAAGAGTATATATCTTACACCGTGCGTTGAATTCAAGGGGGACAACTGAAGGAGCATCCCGGTGTTCTCATTCTATGAACGATTAGAGTGGCCTCAGCCACAGCGTAAAAAAAAACATTAAAAAGCGTTTTCTTTCTTTTATAACGGCAGCTTTTTTAGAGCTGGCCAGCGGCCAAGTTGATTTCGCCTCTCCATACTTCGTGTCACCCAGGCACGTAGCCAGGATTCGGGGTGGGGCCTGCCCATGACAAAATGCTGTATGAGGGGGAGGGGGGCGAGGAGGTCCCAGCAAAATGAGAAATTTCGGGGGGGGGGGGGGCGGGCCCCATGGGTCCCCCCCCTGGCTACGTACCTGGTGTCACCATAAGTCCAGACGCAGCCGACTATACAAGCTGGTGGGACAAATCACACAGTGTAAAAAGGGCACCATCATGGTCTTCGTCATGTTTCTGTACGTGTTCTATAACGTCGCTGAACCAATCATAAACAGAAAAGGTTAGGTTACTTGCGCTTTTGACGCTGCTTGGTTTTGTCAAGGCACGTTTTGTCAAGGCCGCGCTTTCGAGTCGTATGTGAGGACATCTCTCGCTCAAGCGGCGTCGCCCGCAGTGCCGGGAATACTTGCGTCCTAAGCTTGGCATGACTGTGACGTCTTTAAGGCTTGCGACATCATTAACGAAAGCATTTCATGCTTTCGACCTAACTCGGTGCCCGAAAAGGGCTGTGAATTTTGGGAAATACATTCCACGAGTAAGTAACTTAAACTGAAACATACAGTGTTCATTTATCAATGCTACACTGCCGTTTCTACCGACTGGAGGCAAGCGGTACACCAATAGCAGCGCGTTCAGCGCAAAAAAAAGAGCAAGAACTTAGCTCTCGTGCGCTTTACATGCTTATGCCGGTAACTCTCAAAAGGTTTGTATTCTTTTTTTCTTTTACGGGGTATTCAGTTACGTCTTCATCAGTGAGGATGTATTATACCTGGTTGGCATTGACGTCACGTCGGCGGACACTGTGGTGGCCTTGCCACTGAGCGAGTATACCTGTTGCAGACTCAAATTTAGTTTTGGGCAAAAACGACTGGGAGTGACCATGGTGGATGACGTCGCCTAGAGGTAATGTATAGTGTTGAGTCAGGATCGCCAGTCGTCACTATCTCTTGATATGTTACGTAACAATAAGCAAGCTGCTTTTGTCCAGCCCCCACAGAGCAACGCAGCAGGACAGTGTCACGCCTGTCACCAAGAGCAGAGAGCTTTAGTGAGCCCACCGAACGGTTCGAGTCACTCGCGAGTGGAGAATGCCGAGTTTTAGCGAGCGAACGAACAAAGAAGAACAATACGTGATAACACTAAAAAGCCTTTGAATCGCATGTGGCAATGCACGACGCGCACTGCAGCACACACGCGAGCACGACATGCAAGCACAACGCTCGCTGACGCACACGCATGCATGAACTTCTTGGTTAGATTATGGCGGCCATAACCGTGCGGTTACGCCGACGGCGACGCCGCTCTACCCGGAAACGGGCGCCTAAGAGCTGCGCTCTAAAAGCACTAAACCCCGGCAGCACCAGCCCTGTCTTAACCATGACTATACTTCGTTTCAGCTTCCGTCCGAGCGCAGCCAAAGGCTGGGGGACGGTTCGCAACTTCGAGAAGAGCATTCCTACGCACCACAAAGTAGTCCGCAAAAGTATATATATATCTTTTTTTTAAATAGCTGTTTTGCGCGTAAACGTTGCACAATATTCCAGATGTGTACTGCTGAGAATGATTTGCAACTAAAGAAATGAATTGTCGGAAGTTTACGGTTTTATTAATATATGTCAATGCATGTGGTTTGGTGAAAACACGTACATCCGCTGGCAACGCTGCTGCAGCGCTCGTTCGGTTTTCTGTGCGATTTTGTTCCCGTAATGGCCGAATCATGTGCTTCGCTGCTTTCCTCATCGAGTCGTTTCAAAACGTCCTTTCGCAAAGGCATGTTTGGGCGTCAGGCGCGAAAGGTCGTGATGAATGTCTACTTTCAAATTCGGCACGAGACTCCGGCCGCGTCGTACCGCGAATGCGTTCTAAACAAGAAAAGCGTCCGGGCCACTACAATTCACCGATACGCGGCGAAATCAGGGCACCCCTTTACCTGCCGATCACGTTGAACGCCGAGAAGCTGGTGGAAAGGCCTGCGCCTCGAGCCCCGGTATATCCAAACAATGCAAGGAAACATCAACGGTCGGGTCATCGGGGACGTTGGAACGTGTACTTACATCTCGAAACTATGCCGAAATGCCGAACAGGATCGAAAGCTCGGACACAGACGCCAGCGGCCAGCCTACGTACTCACATCCCCTATGACTAAATTTCAGAACGTGAAAGGGCACGTTTTAAACCTGTAGCAGACGATACCGTTGATACACCCGTAGCAGACGAAATACTCGGCGAGAGCGGGAGCCGCTGACGACAAGCGGCGAAGCGGAGTGATACAAAAGTGCAGGCGAGATCGCGTGACCTGTTGCCGGCGTGTGATTGGCGCCGGCCACACGTAGCTTTGGCTGCGCTCGGACGGAAGCTGAAACGAAGTATAGTTGTTCTTATTGTGAGTTTTCTGTTGAGAAACAAAATAGCGTTTGCGTCGTAAAAATTAAAAAACACGGTGCTAAACAAACACTTAAAATTAAAGTTTGTTTATGGTTTATTTTGTTTTAAAATCAACCAATTAACCAGTTAAAAAACAAAACTTCCGAAGACACCTACGCACTTCTATATGTTGTGAATGTGAAAGCATGAATGTCGTTCTTCGGCTCCCTTAGTTTGTCTGCGGTGTACTGGCGTGGACGGTTCTCAATCATTGTAACCATATGTGGCGCTCATGCAATTGTATATTCTAAAAGTAAGTTTAATTCAATACATTTCCGAGTAACTGTAGCTAGATACCTTAGAAGGAAGGTTAACGGTATTTGCATGTCTTTTTCAATGGCAACTCTTTCAATGCTAACTACAGTTCCAATTACTTTCACTGTTCGCGTTTCAAATAACCCGCACAGTTCGAGCATTCCGTTTTTCTTTTATCCCCAGTGTCTCGCGTACGAGTGCTTGAGTAAGTCATGCTAGTTTAAGAATGATCAAACACCCGTCGCTGTCTTCCTTCGAGAATTTCGGGGTGCTGCAGAAAACTGCTCGCGAGAAAAAAAGCCCCAAAGCATAGGCAGCGTGCTTCATCCACCCAGACCCGAGGTAACGCAGCACAGAGCAGCGAGCGAGAAAAAGCGGCAGTCTATCGACGCGCTGTAAACAAGCGACGCACACCATACGCCCGCATCGAACCTTCGGAGAACAAAGGAAGGGAGCCTCCTCGAAGCTCGAGCACCTCTCCACCCCTCCTAATTAGAGAGCGCGGGTCTGCTTAGCGACATATGTAAACAAACAAGTCCTTGTCAGACCTGCTAATTAAGAACGTCATTGTATCGCGCTCGGGGGCGTTCACGAGCGGACGATTATCGCCAGCTTTCATCGCCTGCTGCAAGAAACAAAAGGCAAAAAGCGAACACCAGGCCGTGGGTGGTAACGACGGCAGCGCAAGGCACTAATTGTCAGCGTCCAAAGAAACAAAAACGACTTTGCCACGTCCCCTGGCCCACAAAGAGCAGACGACCGATAAGCAGGCCCGCGAAAGAAGAATGGAACCGGGAGCATCAAGAAGATACCCGGCGGCATACAAAAAGGCGATGGCGTTGAAGTTACACTTTTTCGAAACAGCAAAGTCGATAGACAAAAAAGCGAAAGATTTTAAAGTGACTGGATGGTAGGAAAAAGAATCTAAAACCGAAACTACAACATGCTCGAAAACCCGCTCCGAACACCCCCGATCGACCGCAGCATCAACTGTTGGGTATGGAAATAAGAAGGAAAGAAGAGTCAATATCGTCCGTCGGCGAAACTGTCCGAACGGGAGAAAAGGGGGGGGGGGGGGGGGAAGGAGGATAACAAAAAAGGACAGAAAGGCGACTCGTCGAACGCCACGCACATAGAAACAGGTCTCCCTCCGATCATCATAGAGAGAGTAAGAAATAATAGGAGAGGGAAGAACGGCGCCACAAAGGAAGCAAAGGGTTGGGAAAGCCGGGGTCTATCGGCGCACGCAACGGAGCTGTCCTTTATGGCTGTGGCCATTATCGGAATCGAAATAATGAGCGTAATCGAAAGCAGCGAGGGAAAGGATGCGCGCAGTGGCCGACAGGGGGCGGAGATACAGTCCAAACGCTGGCGCGAATCAAAGGAGCGACGAGTAATGCAGTCGACACTCAACCGGATGTGCTTCCGTATCGCTACGGGGACTCGCTTGGTCCTTTTGTTTCCTTCCGGCCCTTCTCCGGCCTCCTTTGTGCCCGCCATTTAATTTCGCTCACTTTGGCTTTGATGCGGCTTGGCCCCGACTCTTGAATAGATTAGCGAAAGGGGAAAGCTGAACCAGCCGTCGCTCCCGTGTCAACGCCCAGTGTTGTCGTTAACGAGCTCGCTCTTCTGCCGCCGGTTAACTTCGGTGGCAATTCTTCGTAGGCTATGTCGTTGTGAGTGCTTGTCCTTACAACTGCTTCGCTGCCGGCATTAATAATGTTTTTTTTTTGTTTTTTTATTTAAAAACGGGCATGTGTGTTCAGGAGAAAGAGAAATATTAGAAAAGGAAAACAGAGTGGCTAATCTAGTCTAATAGTTAGTGTTTGCCACCATATGCGGGACCTGGATTCAGGAAAAACGACAAGCGAAACAACTAAAGTGAAACTGTTTCTGGGCGTCATATGGATAGAAAAGATGTTTAGCAAGGATTCTGACGCGAAAGGACGCAAGCACAACTGAAGAAACCTGATGCGAGGCCAACACACGATTTCTTCCAGCCAAATGGCTCGCAAATTCGAACCTGTGTATAGTTTACCTCTCAGTATTAAAACCATGGTCCTAATCACGACGGCTGAACGACTCTCAGAGTAGCAGGGCCGCTTTTACGGGAACCGACATATATTTATTCAGCATCAAAATGAGCTAACGAACAATCGAGCCATATCAAGCAAAATAGTCGACGTGGGACGTAATGCTTACGCCAGTCGCGCTACGAAAACAAGCCCCCGTACAGCGCTTCCGAAGTTGTGCACTTGCAACAGTTGTTTGCTGCGAACTATACGTCGGTTGAAAATATCTTCCTCTAAACACCTCAGTGAGCGCGAAACGACTTGCACTCATACAAACAGGGAGCTCAAAGAGCTACGTGGTGTGCGAAATCGGTCTCCGCAAACGCACGGCAGCCATGTTTGTTATCGTTTGAAACCAAAGGGGAAAAGACAATCTCGTGATATTTTTGCGAACAACATTAAGTCTATCAAGCTATATAGTTGTATGCTTTTAAAAAAAACAATAAAAGATACATTGCGGAACCGAGAAACAATTTTACTACGAACATTCCACACGTCTATCATCTCCCAATCAATGAGAGCCGAGAAATGGAGCGTAGCGCTACGCTCCGGGGCAGTGCTTAGAGCGGGAGACCTCTACCTGGATTTTGTCTAGGCATAAATATTGCGTACATTTTTGTTTTTTGTCACCTGGTTGATTTGTGGTCCTCAATTCTAGCACCGTGGCGCTATTCTGCGACAAAGCAATAAAGTTTCAAAAACTTTGAGAACGTTGACCGGCTGTAACGTGAGAAACAATAGAGAGTTTTAGTAGACTGTTTTCGGTCTCTCGCTCCGCTCCATGGAAAGCGGAGTCGCCATTGCGCATGCGCGGCCCGTTCTGGGATTTCAGCTCCGCTTTCCTCGCCGTTTTAGGAAGCGTGTTTCACTCTCAGTAACGTTTCAGTACATAGTGTTTTTCTGGAAAGGAATTCGAAATGGGAGCTCGCCATTTGGATGCATGCTTGGGAGCGCGCTTGGCCGTTATGAACCTCGCTGCACTAAGATGGGTGCGCAGACTTTGTTTGAAACGGCGTCCTCCAGAAAACGTTTCACGGTGGTCGAGCACCTATGGCTGCTTTGGGAAAGCGCTGGCCAACAATCCTTTCGCGGCCCCTGAACGGTGGGAACTGGTGCTCCTTTGTCGAAGCCAGCGGGCGCGAGTTCGCTATGCGAGCAATCCGCGAACGGGCGGATATTCTGTTGAGTTACTTTAGGCAACGAGACACTGCAAAATAACGAAAGTGAGAGCTTCATTCATCTCTCTTCTTCTTTATTTTCCCCATTAAATGAGTTCTTAATTGTTCGTATACTTCGGTTTGCGATAGGTTACCTTGGTGTTTATGTAGGCTGCGCGACACCGTTAGCGCGAACAATCAATAGCCTGTTTTTATGTTTTTTTTATTATCTTAAATTCGAGGGTCTGCCGTCAACCTATTGGTGTGGAAGAAAGCGCTCGTTTGGGGCACTAATCTCAGCGACAAAATTCGAGCGCGCTCAATTGCCGTCAAATAAATATACTGCAAACAAAAACGCCTTTATCGTGTTCGTGTTTACAGTGGTGCGCAGTGTACGTATATGCTTTGGGGGATGACATAAAACCATTTTGCTTCGCTACACTTTTTTGTTTTGTTTTCAGTGCGTTTTCCGGTTTGAGCTTTACCTAATTTTAGCCTCACTTGTGCTACGGTGTTTTCTATTGGTGCAATGGAAGGCCACGCGATACAGCCTACTTTTATAATGCTGATGCCAACAGTAACACTGTAATTTGATTAGATGCGGTATTCACATGCACATATGAGCGTTGTTTGTAAATGTTGTTGTACTAAGATATTTCTAGATGCATTTCAGTATAGTTGGACAAGTATTTCGCTCAGTACAAAAACTTAGATATGATTCACTGTGATCAGCTTGCACATTCTAACATTCAGCCAAACAAAACAACAACAAAAAACATGTTAGATAACCCTGTGTCATGCCCATGGTCCCCGTAGGTTCCATCCAGCTGACAAATTAGGCCGTTTTCGCATATTACTGCCTAGTACTTTACGACGTGCATTCTCTTGTGACCAGAAAAGTATGGCTTCTGATTCTTTGATGGACATCATGTGGGCGGGCAGTGCGGTCAGCGAAACCCCAACAGTTGTCAAGGGGTGCTGCCTTGTCTTTGACGGCCTAATAAAGACAACAAAAAGGCACCCTTACAATATGGCAAGATTTCAACACCACCAACATATTAGTTATGGGACCTGTTACTCATACAAAATGAAGTGCATTATCACGGTATCCTTGTAAAACAATGTGTACTGTAAAATAAAATAGATTTAGTCGATCGATTCGTACCTTAATTCCACTAAGCTCTGAGGTCGTCAAACCGTACACGCGAGGCCCGCTACGCCGGACTTCAGAACGAAACTCCTGAAAAGCGTTTCAATCTACCGTTATTGCTCTAAAGTTCAGCGTTGGGTTTGCTAAATTTTGCGTTGTTTATGCCTGTGTGGTTTTCACCAAACACTTGACGTAGAATATTCTTTCGACCGTTCTTGATAAATCTTTTCAAAACCCCACCAGGTAATATTGGCGGGCACCATATTTTTGGCGTCACTTTCATTTCGAGACTTGTGATTAGAACCGAGTTCATATCCACTACTGACGCAGCATTGGTGTCTAATACATTTACACTCGCATCCGCGACAAACAATGACGCAGCACTCTTGCTCCCTATACTGTGTCTCATCCTACGATGGACTAAAGGCCAAAGCCGCGGGCCGCCAAGTCCAATCACGTTCCACGCTAAACTATGACATGCCTAGCATTGATTAGGGGTGGACGAATAATGCCCCGAATCCAAAAAACGCTGCATCATTCTCTATAGCTTCGACGCTGCAAATAGCCTACATGTAGTAGCTTTCTTTGCGATGTAAAATTGGTGAGTCATTCAGTGCTCTTCGATTCGAACCACTGTCCACCCGTCCCCTCATCAGTGATCCGAGACGCGAGCACTGATACGTGCATCGAAGCGAAGCGAAATACCGCACAATTTCTAAGTGGCTCGTGATTGGATCTGGCGGTCCGTAGCTTTTGCCTTTAGTCCATCGTAAGGGTAGAGACGAAGTATAGGTGCTTGTCAAAAATAAGGCGGTCTTGAAGAGTAGTGGCAGCACGGCATGAACTTTTAAAAAGGTTTGTATTCGAGTCTCTATTATGTTCTAAATCTACCAACGAAATCCAAGGCGAACATTTCCGGAGGAAAGCTATGCAATTTAAAAATTTCGCGCGCATGTTGAGAGGAACGGTTTTCTTGGTGCGGCTGGCGCGTGCTATGCTCGTGGACAACTTTCAGCGGCATTTTCGACGAGAGGGCGCGTGCACAGGTTTAATCGTCGTTCAAGCAGGCGCTTTCGTACTTCTAACTGCATAGCCTAAGAAGGACCACAGAAACGCGTCGACTTTACCGACACCGTGCTGGTTGCAAAGTGATGCTCGTTCAATTCGTTTGATCATTCCGTTTTATTTTACCACGGCCGGACTGGAAGCGCGCGCTCTCTTTCTCTTCTTGCGGCCTTTGCAATCGCCCGGGAGTCAATGGCATATTTTCTCCGTATGTAGTTCACTCGCTTGCCGCCAGGGGCGCAACCACCTCACCCCACTTCACACTACTCGGAGAGTCCCTTCGAGCTGCTTTGCGCTGGTGTTCGAGCTTCGTAGGTTGTTGTTTTCGCAAAGTCTAGAGAAGCTGACCGACTTCATGTGCGGCCTATGAAATAATGATGCAGACCACGGCACTAGATATATTGGGCCTGCTTACATTTCACGAGAGTGTACGAATTATTTATCATTTAAATTTTCTCCACGTAGAAGGGGCCCGTCTCCTCCTCTTCTTGAGTTGTAACAGAAGTCCTGGAGGTAAAGACGAGAATAGTTTTTCCGCAATTGCATTCACTGTCTCTACTTACTACTTTTTACTCCCGAATCTCTCGGAGATGTGCGTCAAATATTCACCATGTTGGGCTCATCAGAAGCGCAGTAGATAGTGGCTGAGGGTCTAAACGTAAGGATCAGGTGTCAAAGGCTATAAAAATCTCGGCCGCAAGTTGCGACAGCGCTAAGATACACTGTGAGACGCGCTCTGGGCAAACGGCAAAGGGTAGCCCAGGGGTGAGGTGACAGCGCCCCCGCGAATTGCGGCGGGAGTTGGCAATTGCCCCAATTGCAAAGGCCGTAAGAAGAGAAAGAGAACGCGCGCTTCCAGTCCGGCCGTGGTTTTACATAGAACTCAAATGGAATGGTTTACTCTTTACGCCTGGGGCGTACGCTATACTTCTTTATTCCTCCTCTTTGAGGCTGAGGTCGCGGTGAAAACAATCAACGTGTACTGAGTAAGAGCAGCCATCTTCCGGATCTAAGCGATCTCGCTAAGGACGCTGAGGGCACTGCGCTCCGCAACTTGTGAAGCGGAGTGCACTGTCACTCCGCTAACCACGCTCCAACTCACAGCATGCTACGCATTCGCGGTGGGGAAGATGCTTCCTGTCGAGCGTAAAGTAGAGCATAAGAGGCGCACAAAAGTGGCCTACTAAACCTCACAGATTACAAACACGCTCGTCGTGACTTGTCCTGACACTGCCCATGTACACTTTGTTATTTTTTCGTGAAGGAACAAAAGTTACAGACCTATATTATCGGCGAATCAAGAAGAGTAACTTTTTACCAAGCAGAGATAATGGAAACGCGACATTTACACAAACCATGCTGGGTCTCACCTGGGAGCACAACTCCAGTTTCGCGAGGGTCAACTGCCTATGTTCATGTCAGCGAGCAGGCGGCCGAAACTCCTGTTGATGTGACCCACGATGAAGTTCACAATACTGAAGAACACCGACGAGTGCCACCGAAACATTCCCTCAAGGTTGAACAGACGGTTGGGATAGGCCAGTCGACAAAGAACCATGCAAAGCGTCTCGTCACCAGGGACGGCAACACCCTGCGCCGATCTGACGGCTGCTGGGATTTGGAGGCCCGCTTGCAGAGAAGCCAGGTCCTTCTTTTGGAAGAGGGATTGCCTCCTAAAAGATTCCTCTTCCACATTGGCAATGTCCAACAGAACCGAGTTTGGAAAGGAAGCTTCGGCGCTTCCCGGCATGCATGATACAAGTCAAAAATTCGATGTCTCGCCAGCTTTATCTTGTTAGTAGAAGTCTCCTTCCTTGAGAACAGCGGGGATTCATCGTGCAGGTGCCTTGCTAGCCTTGTTCATACTATAAACATCTGGTTGTGGGGCTGTTCACACGGTTTTCCCAAACGCTTTCAAAACGCTCTTGCAATAAAAAATAAAAAAAAAGTTTACTAAAATGCGTTTTTGGACCTCCGCTCTCCATTGCGGCGTAGCAGGCATCGCATGCGCAGTTTGGCGCCCTCAGAGCGGAACGGAAAATAAACACGGTCTACTAAAACTCTTTATTTATTGGGGTTCTGACGCCATTCCCTTTTTTCGCGAATGAATCTGTTCGTGTTTTTAGCGCGCTACCGTCTTTGTCTACTGGTGTTCACAGCACAGTAACTCGGCCATTCTTTCCTTGGGGCCCGCGTTCTACTGACGCTAGTGCATTTTCACCCCGAATGGCCCTGATCCAAGAAGAAAACGTCCTCTTAATGCTCTCCATTCCGGAATCTGCGCAGGCTCTGACGGCGTGGCGCGGCGGTTCTGAGCCTCGCGAGGGCGAGGAGGAGCGCGGCCGCTGGCTGTGCCAGCTCCCTCCGGCCCGGGACTCCCAGGAGCAGAACGTGGAGGTGGTGGCCCACGGGGGACAGATCCAACTTAGGGCCACCCGCAGTCTGCAGGCGGGAGAACCGCTCCTCGCCTGGTTCGGCAGGGAACTGGCCGACCTGCTGCGCCTGCCCAGCATTCCACCTTCCTCAAGGACAGGCCACGGTGAGAAGGCTCCTCTGGCACGCTGCCGAGTCAATACAGCCAATAATATACAAGGAGTGAAGGCTGTTCTTGTCTAACGTCATCACTAATTGAGAACGGCAGGGCGCGTCTTCTTTCGAACGCCCGTCCTCCATCACGCGTCCCATGCCTTCCGCCGTGCTTTGGCTGCGCGCTCCAAGGTGCACGAAACGCCGAAGCGTTGTCGAAGGTAGCAAGCTCGCGCCGGAGGCGTGACAGCTGGAGCTCCTCCCTGGCGTTCTCACCTCGTCGGTGACTATTATATACCCCGTTCACCCTTAAGCTGATACTAAAAGTTCCGACTTCAGCGCGAGCTCGCTGGCTTCCGCACTGCTTCGGTTGCGCGTGCCTGCGCGTTCGCACTCGCGTTAGAAAGGTCAGAAATCTCGCGCTGAAGGCAGAGCTTCTTTCAGAGCGCGGCAGATTGAGCCGCTATAGCCGACCTTCTCTTGTCTTACCTAGGGTGCCTTCATGTGCGCTTTGCTTGGGGTGATGACATCTGGCCATTTTGTTTCTAACGTTTATTTTTATTTTTTGTTCACAAGCGCGTGAAAGAGCGTGTCCCTGCACGCGCTCGTGGCGTTGACTGTGCTACAGCGACATTTTGTTTCCGGCGATTTCTTTGTATTTTTCCTGTGAGCGCGTGCTGTCGGCTGCGGGTACCACAAACGATGGCATCACCCTAAACAGAGGGACATCGAGGCACTCTAGTCTTACCGAGATGCCGAACCAGTGAAGCGGGCGTTGACTAGCCTCCACAAAGGCCTGCGCTGGGAGGGCACAGTAGCACTTAAACGAGCAATAACCTGTCCTGCTTTGGTAATGATGAAGTGGAGCGAACGGAATAAGAGGGAACAAAACTGAAGGTTGCTTATGGAGGCGCCCATGTACAGCTGCCTGAAAGCGTCTATATCGACGTGCTCGACCAATAGCGTCGCATGCGGTCAGCTTTCTACGATTGGCCGAACCACGAGCATAAGAGCATTGTCAGACTGTCAACTTCGATGTTGTTAGTTTTGGAATGCGGTGACTCTTAGATTCCAGTGGTTTCTTTTAACACACCCTCAAACTTGCTATTGCAACAGATGGTAAGTAGCCGGAGTAACAACTTGTGACGTCACGGCGAGGCAAATCCTGGTCGTGATGTCACAGATGGAAACCGTAAGTGGGCGCCACCAAACATCTCGGTGCTATTAGTGGATACACGCAGCGCCGGCCATGCACTGTTAGCAGACGACGACACAAAGACGCATGCGTCTGCCGCCTTGCCGCATACAATCGCCGAGCTTCAGTGCGTTCCCTGCTTGGGGCGGGGCTGGAATACACCAGTAGCGACGCTACGCGCGGGCCTCGTTTTCTAGCTGGTAAGAGCTGAGAACACGAGGATCGCGAACAACCCCCAAAAAATACGCCAACAACCCCAAAAACGAAAGCAAAGCCTAGTTGCCGTTTCCTTTCTTCGTCTACGACAACCCGCCCTCCCCTAATCTATCAAGTTTGGACGAGCTGATGAGGCTAAAATGAAAAATAAAAACAGCGCGCTAGATCGACAACTAGGAGAAACAATTGAACTGCAAGCGCTGAGTTACGACTGAATTTTAGCATAAAATCACGAACACGCAGATTAACGAAAAATATGTAGTACATTGATGTTATCAACCGATTACTTCTATGAAACGCTATCTCGCATGCACACTGTAACCTAACTGATGGTGAAGTGACGCTCGTGCGTAGAGCGTGCGATTAACTTTCTGTGTTGATACTTGAAAGGTGCGCTGTCCTACAATGATTCATTGATTGATTAATTATTTCTCTTCTTTTTACAATACTATCGAGGCGTTCACTACACAGTATTGCCTAGAGCTATAGCGTACAATCTAGAAGGCTTAAGTAGGTTTTTACTTATTTCCGAATATGCCGATTCGGATGGATACTTGTCCTAAGTTCACCGAAACAGCATCGTTAATCTCTCAACTTTTCACGCAACAGGAGCCTTTTAATTTGTTAGGAGCGTGTTCTAGGAAATAATAATTGGGGTTGTGGGGATATTTATACAGCGTGTAGTTGGTCAGCTATTTCAAAGATGCGACGAGTCACTCGCTTTAGATGAGCAATTTAGCCCGTGCAGTACAACCGCTATCCTGGGTTCTTTAACGAGCACCACGAAGGAGTGATACACGACCGCACTCCGGTACGATGCTCATCCGAGATCGAACCAGGCAGGGGCGGTGATTGAACCCAGGATCCCTGGGTTCTGCAGCGCGAGCTTTCGCTCCACGTGCTCCAAGCTGGTGAGCGCTAGCCCACTCCCCTCCCCCCCCCCCACCCCGCGTGTTCTAAAACCTGGGGCTCTATGTAGCGCTTTTTGGACTCCCACGGCGACAAGGAAGAAGGAAGTGACGTCAACAACGCAGCAAACGAAGATTGGATGTTGATTGGTGAAAGTCGCTGATGACGAATTTCCGCAGAAGAAACAAAAGCTCACTTTTCTTTTGTTTTATTCTGCGGAAATTCGTTATCAGCGACTCTCACCGATCAACATCCAAGCTGCTTTTGGTGCATTGTTGACGTTACTTCCTTCTCCTAGTCGCCGTGGGAGTCCAAAAAGCGCAACATAGGGCCCCAGCTCTGTTGGACTTTATATTACACACGTAATATTGTCACGAATGGCAACTGATGAGGTTACAAAAACTGAAGCAAACTAAACGTTTAATGGGGCGAACTTGTGCCCAAAACAACATAGAAAAAGGCTTGCGTTGCAGGCGTCGATGGCGTCGAAACAGCAGGACCGAACGCTGGGGCGAGACTGACTGCGGCTCGCCACGCGCAGTCCCTTATGTACACGCGTTGGCTTCTGGAACAGTCGACGTAGAAGGTTCGGCGCATAGAACATTCGGACCTCGAACAAGCAACAGGGTTCTCCGACTTACTAGAACATTAAACTGAAAGAATAAAAAAAGGCTCGAGGTACACCTAAGCACTTCTTATGAGTTGTGAATGCGAAAGCATGCACGCCGCTCTTCCGCTCCCTTCTTTCGTCGACGGTCGAGCGACCACGCTCTCCTCAACGCGCTGATCTTGGGCGTGGAGCAGTGAAGCCGTTGCCTCGCTAAGGTCCCTGTATGCTGAAAGGTAGCGCAAACCATTGTCTGAAATGGGAAAGAGAAATTTCTCCTCGCCGATGCCCTTTCCCTCTCAAAAGTTCTCTTTCCCCTCGCTTCAATTGGATCTGGCGCGACACGTGACCGTTGTCTTCCCATGATCCCGCGCGATTTCGTCGTCTGCTCGAAACCAACGCCATCACTGGGCCAGGCGTAGCGGCGGCTCCGTTGTTCGCGGCCCGGCAGTAGGTTTTTTTATATTTTACCACAACCTCGGCGGCAACGCGATGCCATCATGCTGCGCTGTAGATTGCACAAACAGCATTGCGAAAGGAAAGAACCTTTTTTGTCGTCCCGACGGGAAAGGAAAATCTTCAACGGCGAAGACAATGGCTCCAACGGATCGGTCGAAAAAGTTTCGAGTGCCTCCGAGGGAAACTTTGCGAGGTAAGTCACTGTCAAACTCTGAATCGTATTACCTGTCTCTTTCGGTCTCGCCGATGAAGATCGCGTAGTACGATCATGAGACGAGACAAACACGGAACTATATTACCGGCACGAAGGACTTAGACACGTCTTTTCGCGCGTATTTGATCATAGAAACTGACTCGCTCACTCTTAGCTCGCTTGCATTGAGTCGGCCGAGTTGAGAACGATGCGTGAGAGACTAGGGTGCCACTAAAATAAAAAGGATTGTAGTGTTACCGCGTGCATCTTGCGTCAGTGAAAGGAGAGTCACCAACGATCGAGCACCTCGCGATTTTGTTTGTGCAACATATTTCCGCGATCGGTACTTCACAAATGGCAACTAAAGATATGCGATGCTGCATTTATTTTTCAGGATCACTTCACGAACGATCAGTTTGTACCAGTGATCTTGGCAAAGACTGGTTTCAAGAAACTCAAGCCATATGCAGATCCTTCCATTTTTTCACACCGACCTCTTCCGAATGTGCAATATTTTGCCTTGTAGCAATAAATATTTTCTTGTCTTCATCTTTGTATGTGATTTGTCTTTTGTGATTATTAAAACATCAATTATTCACAATAAAAAAATTGCTCTTGTATTTCAAAGGCTTTGCTGAAGGATTTCTCTGTCTTCGTTTTGTAACTCACGCAGTAAGGTACGCCCGCGGGTGTGGGGCAAAGCTTATGCGCTTTGAGAGTGAACTCAAGGGTGTACCTTGCGCGTGAGAACGTCAAAACACTAATATATGTGATAAATGAGAAACGTGCTGGCAAGGCAACCGAGCACACGCTATTTTTCATTTTAACGGAGGGGATACAAGTGAGTGTATTTGATTATTTGACGTGTAGTTTTATGCACGAGGCGCGTATACAGCAGACGTCGCATATTCCTCCGCGCGCATGTGCACAGTTGCAAGTAGTATTTGACGCTTATAAAATGTGTATGAAGTAAACCAAGCTGCTGAACTGACAAAACGATCGGTGATACTAAAAATTACCGAAAGGTAGTGTTTTACACGCATAGCTGTGTCATTTATTTGCCTAACTCCAGCGATGCCGATTCTCCAAATGCACTTCGTTCAAGATACTAAACCGTTTTAGTAGAGCGTACGTTAAATTGCGAGCCTTGCGGACGTGTGCCCAATTCATGCTCAAAGCGACGGCACGAGCTCCCGCTAGCAACGCAGTCCTTGCCCACGAAACTCTATTTAGACGCAGGGAGAGGTGCATTCTATCGTGTGCCTGCTCTCAGCTTTTGCTGCAATAAACGGGTAAACGAAATATATTTTCGCAGTGCATGCCGATGTTCAAAAAAACTCAACTGCTTTTTTTTTTTATTAATCGTTTGCGTTTAGCGGAATTGGAGAAAGCTTGTCTTCACGCCCGAGCGATTCCAACTCTGCTCGTGCTATTATATTTGCCGATAGAGACGTCTTCCCGAACTTTATAACTCCAATAAAGGTGCACAAACGCTAGTTTCTTCATGTTAGAAAACAAAACTCTCTTTATATTAGAAAAAAAAAATCTAGTCCGCCGTATCCAATAACATGAACGGCCAGGCACCCGGTTGTGCCCTGCACACAGGCGCGCGCCGTCGCGCGCGTTGCGGGCCCAGCTCAGACATGGCGGCGGGGGGCGTGGCGCGGACATAGGGCGAGGAGGATTGCCGTCGATGGAAAGGAGGAAAACGAGGGAGAGGAGGAATTGCGCTACCTTTCCGTATACAGGGGCCTTATGCCTCGCAGACACGCAGCGCCTTGGGGTGACCGTCGTTGAAACTGACGCGCGCAGCAGCCAGTGGGAGCCTCGTCAACGGGTGCCAGCCAATGGGACCAAAGCCGAAACCCATCTGCTTTACTTCGCTCCTATGGGATCGGGGAAACTAGGTGCCGTATAGCTAGGCTTTTTGTGTGTTTTCATAGATGGGAGCTGGCTTCACTTGGAGGAAGGATTTAAGGTGCCGTTTGGCGCGTTTTCAAAGCTGATGACGTCGGCTCGCTCCATGGGAAAGTTAATGCTTTCGCATTAATAAAAGACGCTCAACTTCCAGGAATGGAGCCCTGGCCTCCGCACGAAAGTCAAGCGCGGTAACCACTCGGCCACGGACGCGCTCTCTCGCCGACGCGTGTGGCAATATTCGCATCAAAAGTAGAGTAGCGATTCATACAAATATGAACCCAGGATTGTCGAGCGTTTGGTACCGGTGACGTTATGAGGCGGCAGCCATGTCGACCTACACACCTTATCTCGCTCTATAATAAAAAAGAAAATAACAATACTGGGAATAGATAACAAAACTGACAATCACACAGACCCAGCTTCACTCGGGTTGTACGTATCTTTTTATCTGTTCCCAGTCTGGGATTTTCTGTTATGTAGTTAGTTCACCAGCTTGCCTGCGCTTTTTCAATTTCATCGTATCTTGCTCTTTGCCAATCTTGACTGGAAAAACGCACACGTCATCACGATCACTGATTCATAATGCTTCCGGTACGAAGTTGGTGATCGTGCATTCACCCTCATAATAATTGTGACTGTAACTGTAGGTTGTACTTTAGTATTTCAAAATACCCTATTCAGTTCCTCCAAACGGGAGCAAAACGGAATGTTTTGACTGCTTGCATGCAGTCACGTGCTCATAACGTTTTCAATTAGGTGGAAATCTCGCTCAAACGCTCGCTTGGTTATATGACTGGAATTCGGTGCAAATTAGTGTATTGCCAAAATAGGGGGAAGAAGGGAGAGGGGATGACAAATTAGTATTTTGCAAGCACGAGGCGACCTCGTTTCATCCTTAAAACAGTGAGTCAGCTCGTTTCTAGTTAATACAGCCGCATGCCGTTTAATTGTTGCCAAATGGTCAATCAAAACAGCCAATTTCGCCACCGGTACTACAGATCTGGGAAAGAATCGCAGCAACGTGTTTTGGCGAGGGGGAGCAGATGTTGCCTATTTTCGCTTGTGATGTCGGAAGCGATTGCACAGCTGAGACGACTACGCAGTGCTGTCTGAGAAAAGCAAAAGAAAAGTACATAACTAATTGTGTTTTTTTCAGCGGGAGAAAAGACCTACCGCTGTCCGCTGTGCAGCGACCTGTTTTCACATCCGCATCCAGTCATCTCCCACCTCATGTACCGCTGCCCAGCGAGGCACCACGCGGCCGCCTCCCTGCTGCCCCCTAGTCCCGAACTGAGCCCCGAACTGAGCGCCGAGCCCGGGTCCAACAGAAAGCCGGCACTGACACCGGAGCCCAGGAGGGTGAAGGGCTTCGACATCGCCTCGCTGACGGACAACAGCCTGGACCTCAAGGGCAACCCCGCGCGGATATCTCTGGACTCCTCCAAGTCCCCCGCTCTCGACTACTCGTCCTCGTCGTCCCTGCCAGATGACCTGTCCTTCAAGCGGCCAACGAAGAAGCGCAAGTCGGACGAAGACAACGCGCCGGCTTCGAGCGCCTTCAAGAAAGTGGACAAGACGGACAGGTCTCCTGGATTGTCTCCCATCGCCGGTGGCTTTCCGTTCGCCTTCCCTTATTCGCTGCCCTCTTCGAGTCCCATCTGCGGTCAGTTCCCGTTGCTTCCCGTCTTTGGATCGCTCTTGGACACAAAGCTCGAGGAAGAGCTCATCGACAAGGCGTCTGCGACGAGCGCCGCAGCGGCCGCTGCCGCGGCTGCGGCTGCGGCGGCCAGGAGGTTCCTTCCGACGTCCTGTAGCTATCCCGTGCTGCCTTATCTCCCGCCGTCTCTAGCAGCGCTCTCGCTCCCATCGCAGAACTGGTGCGCGAAGTGTCAGACCAGCTTCCGGATGACGAGCGACCTGGTATACCACATGAGATCGCATCACAAGCGTGAGACTGATCCCGCTAAGAGAAGGCGGGAGGACAAACTGCGCTGTCACATTTGCCACGAGAGTTTCCGCGAGAGGCATCATCTCACCAGGCACATGACTTCGCACCAGTGACTTCTGTCGCTCTTCAAGTCGTCGTGGCGTGTGGTGTGTTGTGAAGTTGTATTGACAATGACTGCAGCGTACCTGCTCTCTGGGCCTGTGACAAGACGTTCCCCCTTCCACAAGGGTTCTCGGGTCAGCTAACGTTCTAATGTAACATGTAGTAGCCTTTTCATGCGCTTTCCATGTTTACTCACGCATTTCGAGGTGTTTGTGCAAAGGTCTTCGTTGTCACGAATAAGAGAGATGTAACAGTCGGCGATGTTTCGAATACACGCGTTCTGCATATTGAAAAAGCTTCTCACGGAAGACGGTGGCCGTGGCTAATGTCACTGGATCCTGGGAAAGTAGCTCCAAACTCGCCGTATGGTCGTTACTTTGGTTCATGGAATGAGCAGTTTCTTTTTGACCTCTTCATTCTTGGTGAGCCGATCTAAATTCGCTCGTGACGGGTAGCTTTATAGAGACGTTTCTAGAATAGCAAGATTTTGTTATCCACACACCGGCGAAACAAGCGCACATCTTCGCATCGCCACCACTTGCGGCGTTGGTGCTTGGCGGCATTAAAAAAGCTTTTGTGTCTTTAAATACGTAAAGAGAAATAATATAATTGTAAGAGATCCATGGAAATCAGCATGATTAATAAGTGGATTTCAAGCACAGCGCCTAAGACGCTTATATTTGCGAGGGACGCTTTCAGTACAATGATGCTCCATAGCAATCTTGGTGCGACTCGTTAAGAGCGACCCTTTCGAAGCTTCGAAGATTTGAATGAACCGAAATGGCGGTTTCCATGGCAACTGAGACCAATCAATCAATCACCTTGCGAGGTTTCGTCGTCTGTATGTTAGTATCTTTTCTTGTGTATCTGGCTAGCAGGCAGGGAAGGCAATGGCGCTACTTTCCCTGGATCTAGTAACTTTGGTCGTGGCATCGCCTGACTAGGAAAGCATCGCATGGAAGGTGAAGTGTTATAGTTCGTGTTATATAAACCACCGTATTGTTAGTTTTGCGACATCTTATCTGCTAAAGTTTATTTATTATTTATTTATTATTACTACCTGGCCCAGTCTTGGCCTTGGTAGGAGAGAGACATCATAACATCATTGAAATATTGCAACAAAAATGGCAAGACGATTCGAGTACATTGAACAATGTTAACACCAATACACCATGCAATGAAAATACAGGTTTAAAAAATTTAACAAAAGTGAACTCGGTTAAGTTAGAGAAAATCAAGTTCAACAAATTAGGATAGATTCCAGTGTTCTCACTTGCCGAAAGTCGCTGCAGCAAGTCCGAAAGTATCAGAATTTACCAAAGATAAATTAAAACCTTAATAAATGTATATTTTCTGAGTCAGAATAATAGAGTAAAAGAGAAAAAAATATTTGCAATTGTGAGCGATGATTAAGCTTCCCAATTGGAAATAAGTTCACTGTCATTGAAATAGAATGTGAGAACAATAGGCATTGAATCGAAAGAAAATTTCCAATACCTCAATGACTTCAATAACGTTGAACTTTAGACCCATATTCCAACCTACTTAGTTCCTTAGTTTCTTTTTTTAAACTTTGTGTGTAATATATATCTAGTAGTCGTTACAATTGAAGTTGTACTACTGCTTATCGGGAAGCAATCAATTTTGTATTTAATTTTATACGTCACCTGTATAACATATTGAACCTTTTTTATTTATATGTGTATCCACTTTAACTAAGATGCTTGCACATGTGACGGTTTTCCGAAGTGGGAGGACGCAACGTAAAATAAGCGAAAAATAATGATTTTACAAAAAAGGTAATATGACCAACAATTTCAATTTTAGAAGTTGTGGGTTTTCTATGTCACGAAAACAGTGCTTCTATCCTTGCCATCAGCTTGAAGGTATCGGTGTTACTCTGATTGCGACTTGGTAATACATGGCACCTCCTTTTATCAAAACCAAATGTCCACTAAGAATTAAGAATATTTTGTTCAGCTGCAGAATAGTTTGTACAAACCATGTGCCTAACAAATTATCCTCATATCTTCAGCATGTTAGCTCTATGGATTTACGCAGCCAAAACAACCATAAAATTGTCCAGACAGTGTTGTGAGCAGACATTTTTTAGTCAAGGGGCTCAAGCACTTCAGCGGTACTCACCTAGTGAAATTTTTAAGCATAACTCTATCAATGTTAAACCACCTCCTTCTTTTAAATGCAAAAGGAATATCCTATGATAAACGAAAAGACGTTTGTACTAATAATGTGTTGAGAAGTAAACTACCTGCAGTATATACTTGAGTAACGTAAACATCCTTCGTCGCAGTTTCTGGCTTGTACTATCCCACCTTTACCAGCAATAGCCGGCTGGGTTTTTCCCAGGCAAAGCACCGGCGCACCATGTCCCCAGGTGACGGATTCGAATCCCGGCCGCGGTGTGCGAAATCAGACGCAGGCTTATTGCGGAGACGGCACCACGTCACCGAGATTCGGCTAACAGAGGAGAGCTGAGGATTCCTTTCGACCACGTGGGGAGGTGGTCGAAATGAATCCTCAGTCCTCCACTGAGGCGTGCCAGATTCGCTTTAGCCACCAAATTTAACTTTGACATTTGCAAGCTGGTCTCTGTTCAGTGGCATGGACTTTTAAAAGGTGTTTATGAAACAGTTTTGAGAAAATAATTATCAGAGTATCGAAAATTGTAAAACATTAAACACTTCACATTGTTTAACTGCCTAAAGGGTGGATATGTCCTGTCTACCTCACTGCATGCAACATGTTCATGTACACCAAGGGTCGGTAACCTTTTGCAGCGGCGGGCCTAGTCGTCACGATGCCATTTAGGGGGGGGGGGGGGTGCAGGCGGCAAGTCGAGAAGTGTGTGTTTGTGTTTGTGTGTGTGTGTGTGGGGGGGGGGGGGGATCGAAGACGTTTTCTGCCCAAGTATGAGGATGTCGAACAATGCCAATGGGAAGTGCTCCTTGTTCCTGTCTAGCCCCATTTGGTGTCAAAGTGTGCAGTCCTCGAGTTTGTGTGAGGAAGCGGCAGGGTGGGTGGGGGAAGGGGCTCTGGTGTCGTGACGGGGGCCGTATGACACTACCTCGCGGGCGCCAGGTTGCTGACCCCCGATATAAACCAAGAACCGAAAGTTACTACAAGACGTACCCGTTGTCACTGAGAGCTCAAAGCAAGCACTAGCAGACCCTGATGGTTTTATTACTTGACAGAAATCAGCGTAAATATTTGTACCTTTACGTGAATAGTATTTTGTATGTGTATTATATCTGTCAATTCTGGTGGGAGGGACGCCCCTTGTAGTCAGCCACAAAATCCGCAGTCTGGATCCAATATCCTACCTTTGTTAACGAGTGGCTTTCAACTGTTGGCGTTCATTTGTTCTGTTGGTATCATGAGAGATTCCTTTACCCCTGCCTTTCTGCAACGCTGGAAAGCTAGTTCTCTCGTTTTTGCCAAAGTTTCAACGCTCACTTTGAGAAGAACGAATGTGGGAGTGTGCTTTTATCGTAGCGGCGTCAGAGGCATGCAATATGTCGCTCTGTTCCTGAAGGAAGGGGCACAGAGAATACCGGGTCAGTCTGGTGACTTTATTTGTCGTATGGTTAAGAAAGTCAATAAATATCATTGTTGTTGGTACCGAATTGTCTGTCGACCGGTTCCATTCGGTAAATCGGAATTCTCGCAACGGTTTCATTACCAGTGCGAGTGATCCACGGCGCCACCACGGATCTGCAGGTAAGCATTCAATATTTGTTATTCAAATTTCAACCAAATTGCTACTGACAAATGGTTTTTAAATGAAGTTATCGGGTGATAAATGTGGTTTAGAATCCTATTATGAGGGAGTTTGAGAGAACCGTTTTTGCCCGTCTGATACTCTACGACGGGCCCTCCGGTACGCACTGCGCATGCGCCAGTCTTCTGCGGTAGCGCATGCGCAGTTCGTACCGGAGGATTGATCGTACCGTATCGGATGTGCCGAAAACGGTTCCCTCAAACTCCCTTCTATGAGCTGCGGCACGAAACCGCAACACGTTTGTGAACATATCTTCGTATACACGTTCAGTTTCGCAGAATGTCCGCGGCGCCTTCCATTGCACTGTGAATGTGGTCTCTCTTTCTCCTCCCTTTTTACGGCTCCGCGTGGTTTACTGTTTTCGTGTCGATTTCGCAGGCTTAGTCAATATATAGGAGGCAATGAATTTACAAATTTCTTTACGTTATTGTTTTAATGTGTAAAGCGCCCTGGGGACATCCAATACCATTAATCTTTTGGGGAACGACTTTTTAAAGAAGGGGTAATAACATTTTCTGACAAATGTGACTGTTACATCCTAGAAAAAAAAAACATGCAAAGCAAAACCGGATTTTTTTTTCTCTCTGCTATAACAATTTCATTTACTCTCCCTGGAATAGAACTCTTCAAATGAAGGAACTTCCGAACAAAGTCGTTACGCACCAACGTAATAGAAGAGCACGCCATGATCAGAATGATATCGCGCCGACAAAGATTAAAGAAAATGCAACATTTTAAAACAATCACGACGAAACAACCACTACAAAGAGAGAGAGAACCAAGAAAAAGATATAATCTGCAGCCGTTCGCAGTGGGCGAATACGCAGAGAGGCATTGCTGAAGCAGCATAATTTTCATTCTCGTCGTCCATCTACTGCATCAATACCAAGAAAAAAAAGCACTCTTTCTGAATATTGACCGAGCGTGAGTGCAGCCTTATTAGCTTCTCCCCAGTTACTCCCCGAGTGATGGACGCAAGAGCAAATTCTCTCTCCGATTCGTTCTCATCGATCTGCACGGATGGGCTGCGCTAACGACGTCGCAGTTCCCTATCTTGCTTGAATCAGGGAGCGAAAGGAGTCGTTCTCCTTTTCCACCGCATTGTCCGGAAGCGTACGTGCATCGAAGCAGTCGTTTTCCTCCGCTTCGGTAGACGTCTGTGTCCTTCTTCGTCCGACCGTGGCCAAAGCTGCGATCTGACTTAGACCATCAAGCAGCCACACAAGTGCATGGCGATTGTCCTCTGTGTGCGTTCTCTATTACCGTCTAAACTAATGCCGCACAATAAATCCTCCTGCGTTTTTTTTTCTCTGCGCGTGATTAGCTTAGTTGGGAATTACACACGCGTAAAAACAACGAAAGCCGTGACGATGCACTTTTCGGCGCTGATTAATTGGCTATATCAGATCGTAAAGTAGGCTGCGGTCCGACTTTTCACGTTTTTATGTACGTTTATTTATTGATGCCCACCAACAGCATCATCCGGTGGTGCATGTCGCAACACGGACAAAGAGAAACACACACATCAAACACTAACATTATGTACGCAAGGATGCCGAACCTCGATAACGTAAAACGAAACCACATACCCTGTTGGTTGCGAGGCTATTGGGAGAGCGTCAACAATGGAGCGCAGCCGTTACTTTGACGTCATGGCGCACACGACCAATGACAGAGGGCCCCCACCTTCCCCCTCCCCTCCGCTGCGTAGGAATGGCGCTGGGGCACGGAAATGCGTATTAGTACAGCGTGTCTCAAATTGCAGCCAGACTCTTTAAATTGGCCGCAAAAATCGGTTTCCTTACCTATCGCGCTACGATTTTGGGCAACGTTTCCCACAGGTGCTGCATTTTTTTTAAATAATATTTGAGAACAGCGAATTTACCCGAAAAAATGTAAAAAAAAAAAAATGCTTAACATCCTATGGAAACGCATCGAAGCCACCGGTCTTCAAACAACAGGGCACCCTATTGTTTGAAGACCACTGGCTTCGCTGTGTTTGCTTAAGAGTTCATATTTTTTCTTTCTTATTACTTTTTGCCTCAAATAAATTTGCTCTTTGCAAATTTTATTAAAAAATGCACCAGCTGTGTGCAACAGTGCACAAACTCGTAGTGCGATAGGTTAAAAACCCGACTTTAGTGGTCAATTTAAAGAGACTGGCCGCTATTTGAGACGCCCTGTAGAATAATCTACGCGGAGAAATTTCACTGCCAGATTGTATGCGCGACGGCATCTAGAGGAAATTATGCCCCCATGAAGATGTGTCTGGATGGAAGTCTTTTATGCGTGAATAACTTCTTAGCTACGTGTCACATTGCATAACGTTTTAATAAGAAGTACTTTCAGCATATATAGCTTAGAATTATTCCGTGACATTCATAACCTATGAACCACGTGTTATTATTTTTCTACGCGCAATGGCAGTCTCAAAAAAATTCTAGAAAAGTGAGGAGCGTTCACATCCTTAAAGGAGCGATGCAAGAATTTTTGTACTTCGCGCAAATACCGCTTAAAACGGATCCCTGACGTTAATGACCTATGAAACACGCGTTCGTTTTTCACCCCACGCAATAGAAGTCCCAGAAAAAAAATTAAAGAAAATCGAGGAGGTTCATTCCCTCAACTCGCAGCCAAAACAAGCGGCCACGTGATCTGGAGCCGATTATATGCCGCCAATGTTGATCGTAGCCACGCGCTGGGATTGGCAAAGCACAGGACACGCACTGAGTTCCAGACATTGTTATGGCTCGGCTATTGTCGTCGTTGCAGCGATTGGACACGGGCCACTACCCGAATGCTTCTCGAGCTAGTAATTATCACGAGTCCAAATCGAGTGCCAACGCAATGCTCGGGTCCAATCTATGAACCGCATTCAAATATCGTCAATGGGGTGTACTACCATCCCCACGTTACGTCATCAAATTTTGCAAAGGAGAGATTGAATGAAAATGATCGCTTTTGTCTTTGAAATTACACCGAAACAAAGGCGTTTCTTGGGCAGTGGCGTTGCGTGTGAGTATCCTTTAGTCCCACTAGTGCCAGTAAGCTCGTGTAAAGTGAAAAACATTCCAACTGAATATCGTTGCACCGCTCCTTTAAGGGGATTCACCCGCTCGTCGCTCAATGGGCGAATTTCGCCACAGAAACCTGCGTTGCAGGAATCCACCAGAGCATTGATTATTTTTTAGGATCATTATGGAGACATATTGAAGGTCATACGACCCTTTGATTTTCCCCTAAGGGCGCTAGAAATGTTTTGAACTAAAATTCAGAGTTATCACCACTTTGATTGCTTTAAGCGGCATTTTGAGGCAATTTCAAACTTAAAATTACTTATATGAAAAAGTGACAAAACCAATGGTAGTAAGTATTTCAGCTGTCTCTTATCTTAATTTGAAGACCATAACTGGAAGCCTAAATATCTTGGTACTTTTGTATTTATGTAAATAAATTCGACGGGGAAGTTTCAGCTAGATTTATTTTTAATGGGTTCAACGAGATGGCGACAGCAGCGGCGAACGCCCTAAGACAAAGCATTTGTTGTTGGTGATGTTTTCACGAGCTTGAACGGATGGCTACTTGCGGCACGAGTTGCTCGACACTGCTAAAAGCGATTTTGCCGTTTTACCAGAAAATAGTCTGTGTAAAAAAAAATATGGTTGTGGGTATGTTTATAGAGTTTCAGTTAGTCTGCCTTCAACGAGCGACCTGTCTCTCATCCTGTAGATGAGAAATTTAGCCAGTGCAGTACAATCGCTATCCTTAGGCGGTTTGCTCATCTTGCGGCAGCGGCCGCGGCAGCGACCAAGAGGATTTTTATGTCACGTGACCAGCTTCATGGGGACAGGAAGTACCTAGCCTTCCTGCCTAATGGCGGAGAAATCCGTATCGCTTCAAGCACAAAGCCTAATTTTGCTCGCTGACACTGACTGCAAGGACTTCAAGCTGGATCCAATTGACCGCCCCTTTATACTGTAGGAGAGGCAGGTAAAGTTACGGCCAGGAGGGTAAATATAGAGCCAAAATAAAGGAAAAAAGCTCGAGATAAAAGCGGTGGCACTATACTTATATACCTAGCTCCGCCAGCTAACGCCTCATGCCTCCTGCTGTGGTCGGGGGAGTTCGCTTCCGGCTTTCGACGAGAGCGGACGGACGATGATGCGCTCCGATAACGGCGCGTTATCGGCCCACGCGGGCCGAGGAAGCATCGACGCTGCAGCAAGCAGTAGCGATGAGTATCGTGTGGTGCTGCCCCGTTTCCCGGATGGAAAAATGTGTCTGAATTCCGTGTTTTTGCACGCGGACTTGATGGGAAGACCGTACCGTGCTGTGGATTTTCGAGACGGACTGAAGGACATCGTGGACATGACGGACGTGGTTTCAATTGGACAATTCCAAATGAGCCACATATGGATGATCACTCTCGCAAGCATGGCCGCCACAGAAAAGATGAAAAGGATTGGACAACTCACGGTCAAGGGGCGGAAGTGTCTGGTGCTGGATCCCAACGCAAAGGACATTAGGGTAAGGCTACTTTGGCTCCCAACGTATCTGGAGGACAGGCGTGTGGTGGAAGCTCTCGAGCCTTACGGTAAAGTTCGCAACATCGTTAGGGAGAAATGGCGAGTCCCGGGAATGGAACACTTGGAAACCATGAACAGAGAAGTCAGCATGACGCTGCACGACGCCGTCAGCACTTCCGACCTGCCCCATATGATCAAGGTATATGGGGTGCAATCTCTTGTCATCGTGCCTGGAAGACCACCGCTTTGCCTACGGTGCAAAAAAGTAGGCCATATCCGGAAACAGTGCCGCGCACCAAAATGTACGAAGTGCAACAAATTTGGTCACGAAGACAACGAGTGCTACGCGACCTATGCCACGGTGCTGAGGCGCGGTGACGAGGATGAGGAATTGAATCACGACCAGTTTATGGACGTGTCCGAAGTAGTGGGAGCCAACGGCGAAGTGGGGGCGTCCATGGGCGGCCCTGCCGACAGTCTGCCCTCCGTATCAGGCGAGACTGGAACAACCAGCGACCACCAGCCACAGGACCCAGGAGCCATTCCTGTGTCATCGCAGACTGGGGATGATCCTTCCATGGAGCAAGGCAGTGACTGCGGCAGTGCTGCTACACCTTCGGAACCGGGCGAGCGAGACCAAGGGGAAGCCAAGCAAGCAGGTCCCCTTCCCGAGGGTCAAGGAAACGGAGTGGACACAAACGCCGCTGTGGGAACTGGTGTCAGTGACGTCAAGCGAAAGAAATTGGAACCGGGGGCGACATATGCAAGTAAGCGCTTAAACGCGACGAAGCTGCTTGCGCGGCAAACCCAGGAAAAGCCTCCCCTTAAGCAGCGATGGGCGGTTTCCGCTTCGCCAGCTTAAATGTACGTGGTTTTCATTCAAGGAAAAAGCAGTATCAGCTTACACCGTCTACTTGAAGAAAGGGAGATTGACTTTTTAGCAGTACAAGAGACAAAGCTAGAGAATGAAGACGAGGTTGACCGCGCCTTACAACTTTTTTTGAGCAAATACGAGGTATGTGTCAGCCATGCTGTCGGCCTTTCGGGAGGGTGTTTCTTGTTTATAAAAAAGTCAGTCCAGTTAAGCGAACTAGCTCTGACGGTTGACTTGCAGGGCCGCTTTGTTATGTGTGATTTCCGGGTGCAGGAATGCAGGTGGCGAGTGATTTGCGTGTATGCCCCAAACGATGTGAATTCTCGAGTTTATTTTTTCAATCACTTGCGCCCATACTTGGTGTGTGATAGACTAGTTGTTCTCCTTGGAGACTTCAATTGTGTTTGCGACTTAAATGACCGAACGCCGACCAGGCCCCATCTTGATAGAAGTGAACAACTATTGCTCGAAGTAGTCGAAGAGGGAGGCTTGCTAGACGTAGCCAGCTTTCAAGGAGGAACCAAACGCATACAGTTTACGCACTTTCAACGGGCGTCGCATGCCCGACTAGACAGGTTGTATTGTTCTATTGAACTAATGCAACTTTTAAATGCTTATACAGTGGAACCTGTGTTATTCACAGATCACTGCATGGTTGCGATAACGATTGGACAAAAACAGAGGAAGCATAAGCGCATCAATTGGAAACTTTGGAAGCTAAATTCTCAGCTACTTAAAGATGAGTTTTTTGTGTCCGAAACGCGAAAATTACTTAGACAAGCAGGTCAAAACGGGGAACACATTTTTGCGAGGTGGGAAACCTTTAAGCAAGATGCAAAACAGTTGGCAATTGAAAGAGCTAGCACGCTTAATTATTACAAGCACGAAAAAGAAAAGCAACTCCAGCGTGACTTGCATCTTTTATACGAGCTTGAATGCAAAAATCCTGGCCACGGAACCAAGGACATAGAATACATAAAAGCTCAGCTTGACAGTCTTTATCAGGAACGGTACGCGGGCGCGGTTGTGCGGTCGAGGGCAGAAAAGTTCCTCTTGGGAGAACAACCCACAAAGAAGGCGTTGGAAGATGAAAAGAGACACGCACTGAGTAAGGAAATACTAGAGATAGAACACAGGAACAGAATCGTCACTGATAAGGAGGAGATCGAACGCGTCTTTCTTGATCACTATCGAGCACTGCTGAGCTGTCCCGCACTCGTAGATGATACCGAGGGTCTTGCAAAATTGATATCGTTACTACCGCAGCTGAGTGAAGACTGTGCTAAACTTCTTGAAGAACCGATTAGTGTGCAAGAAATTGTAAATGCTGTGGACGCTCTCCCACAAGGGAAAACACCGGGACCCGATGGGATAATCGCTGAGTTTTATAAAGTGCACAAGAACGACATTTGTCTCGTGCTGCATGAAGTTTTTCAAGAGGCCTACAAGGCAACACGCGCTTCCGCCTTCGTTTCTGCGGGCACACACGGTGTTTATTCCAAAAGAAATGGACAACCAACGACGTTGCGTGAAAGGGTACCGCCCGATAACATTGTGTAATGTGGACTACAAGATATTTGCAAAAGTACTGGCAAACAGAATGCAATCTATTATTTGTGAAGTAGTCGGGGAACATCAAACATGTGGGATAAGGGGTAGAGCAATCCAGAGCAATATTCACGTGGCCCGAAGTGTGTTAGACTGTGTGTCTGGAAGAGGCGACCAAGTTGCAATGTTGCAAATTGATTTAGAGAAAGCGTTTGACCGCGTTCAGCATGATGTCCTTTTCAAAATATTGTCGCATGTAGGCGTTGGGAAGATAATATTACAAGGCGTTAAGATGTCATACACCAACTGCTATACGAGTTTGGTACTAAACAATAACGTGACGGAAAGTATACCAGTCCATTCTTCTGTGAGGCAAGGGTGCCCGCTGTCCCCCTTACTTTTTTCTCTGTACCTCGAACCACTGTGTCAGAGCATAATCCAAAGTTCAGATGTCCGAGGACCTATCCTGCCCCGCAGGGGCACCTTGGAAGCAGGTGTTTGGAGAGTGGCGTCTCCACGGACCCCGAGCTCCGCAGGGGCGCCTGCACCTCAGGTGCTAGGTGCTTGGTGAGTAGCGTCACCACGGACCCCAGCCACGTGGGCCACCATACCCGCACGCAGGGGGCACCTACTTTAGTAGGGTGCTTGGTGAGTGGCGTCACTACGAACCCCGAGCCATGTGGGTTCGCCCACCCACGTCTGGCTGTGCGTGGCGTACCCGTGTCCGGGGAAAAGGGGATCCTTGCGGTTGAGCTAAGCCCGGGGCACGTTTGGACCCTTCGGGGCCCCCGGGTGAGTGGACATATACCACTTCGGCCCCTGCCTCTCGTGAGACAGGGTGTCCTGGCTCGGCCCGACCAGGATGATTCAGTCAGTCGCCTCTCTCTACCCTGTTCTTCCTTCTTTCATTTTTCCTTCTACCTCTTTTTCTCTTTTCTCTACACTCTCTTCCTTCCTTTTTCACCCTTCTTAGGCGGCAAGGGCTCAACCTTGGGTGGCGACAGATACCTTTCTTGAACCACACTCGGTTATAGTTACTGGGTAGCACTCGGTATGAGTAGCATACCCAGCCAAGCCATACTTGCTATGGGTGCTACCTACCCCCTTGTTGGGCTCGGTGGTAGGCGGTGCACCACAGTTTCTGAAAACCTCCCCATCTTTATGGGTTCCAAGTCAAACCAACCTGATCGGCCTCCCAAAGAGTCCGCACCGAAGTTTTTATCCCAGACAAGACTCCATATATCCATTCCAAGTACCCAAAGTTTTTGGACATTCACTCCGAAAGTGACAAACAGCTCTCAAAAATTATCGCCTTTCCTCGTCGCAAAGTCCTTGAAAGTGTTGTGGGAAGAACTTCAAGCCAAAAAAAAAAATGTCTTCTGGCGACACTTCCGGTAGAAGTTGAGACCAGCGAGCAGAGTACGGCGCTCCTTGCACTGCGTTCAGTGTCCGACCATAAGGTATCAGTAACGCCACATCGCACACGGAATACGATCCAGGGGTAATCTCTGAGGAAAACCTTCTAGAGACAACAGACAATGAAATTGCCGAAGGTCTTTCTGACCAAGGAGTCGTGGCCGCAAGGCGTATCTGCATGCGACGTGACGGGCAGGAAATAAGAACGAAACACATTGTTCTAACATTTGAAGCCACCACACTTCCTGAATGTGTCAGCGCCGGATACCTCCGCTGTAGGGTTCGGCCATATATCCCTAAACCCCGGAGATGTTTCCAGTGTCAGAGGTATGGACATGGCTCCCAGAACTGTCGCGGGAAAGCCACATGCGCGAAATGCAGTAAAACCGACTCACAAGACAGATTCTTGCACAAACAGCGCGCAGTGCGCAAACTGCAACGAGGCCCACCCGGCATACTCCAGATCATGTAGGGTATGGAAAGATGAGAAAGAAGTTTTAGCACTCAAAGTAAAAGAAAACTTGACATGCCAAGAGGCACGTCGCCGTTTCGCTTTCTTGCGGAAGGGCGGCTATGCGCAGGTGGTGCAGCGGGACATGCACCACTGAAGGTTGCTGTGGCTGCCCAGACGTCCTTTCTGGACTATCGGAAGCCACAGCAGTCCCCCTCGCCCAAGCTGAAAATTCAGCTGCCCGGGCGTGCAGTATCGGCTGGGGGATCTACGCTGTCCTCCAGCCAGACGACCACCCCTCACCTCTCACGGGGCAGCAGTCTGTCCCAGGTAGCGGCGAGGGAGCACAGACGGCATCCCCTCACGGGATGGGTTGGCAACAGCCGAGAGCCTGTCCGTAGCCCGCGATCCCCTTCAGGGAGAGGGGCCCACGCTCTCAGGAGAGGACATCAGCATCCAAGGAGTGGCATGGTACCTGTGCCACTCCAGCA